>JASWJB010000361.1:0-40209 GCA_032433595.1 Conoideocrella luteorostrata
AAAAAAAGAAAAAAAAGTGTATATAAACGCCCGTTGAGGTATCATGAGTTCTAATATAATTTTTTGTCTGTCGGTGAATATGTCAGACGAACATGTTCCGCTTATTCCAATTTTGTTCCGTCCATATCCTTTTCCTGATCCCATGTATAGCGATCAAATCAGCCATCGACGAAAGCCTCTGTTTTGGCTTGGATGACGCCCTTGTCGGACTCATCTTTGGACGGACGGTTGGCAACCAGACGCTAAAACAAGTTAGTTTCGCTTTTCCAGACCGCAAATGTGATATTACACAACTTACCACGAGGTTGCGGAGCAAGATCGCAATAGTGACCTTGCCCACTGAAGGAACGTAGATAGATGCCTTTTCTTTAATGGCGGGTCCATCAAAGTTCTTAAAGGAAGAAAAGTTGATGCATACAGCACCTTCACGGATGAGCTCCGTTGGGACCTTGAATGACTCCACAGGAACACCACCCACGACAACGTCGCTAAGAGGCAAGCACTTGTCCAGACCCCAACCTTCCTTGTCTTCGACTTGGTGTCGCGGGTTCTTGATACCCTGCCCACGAGTGAACAGCTGAACGCCGGTGATATCAACAGAGTAGACCGTAGCGCCATCATTGGCTAGCAATGCGGCGAGAGGTCGGCCGTTGACTTCGGATCGGTTGATGACGGTAATGGTTTTACCAAATAGACGGTTTCCAGGGGCTAGAATTGGATTGTAGATTTGAAGATACTCCAGAATCTTGACAACTGCCAGTGGGGTGCACGGCAGAATAGACTTTTTTCGGTTCTCTGGGGGATCCAAGAAACGGACATTGTGGTACATATTGTAAAGGTGCTTGTGGCGCATCCCCTCTACATCCTTGGAAAGTTCCACGGTTTCCTGCACATACTTGTCGTGGGACGGGTTTTGAGGGAAAATCGGATAGTAGACAATGATACCGTCAACGCTGTCATCGTCGTTGGCCTTCATGATCTCCTCCTCCAGGAGGTCCTTGTCTACGGAACGAAGGTCGAAATCAAAGCCACTGCAAGGGGTGGTCAGCCATACGAGACTTTTACATGGGCTTACATTCACGAATGAGCTATACTCACTTGTCTACACAAGTCTTCTTTGACCATTCAGCGTACTTGACGGCAGCGGGATCACCGTTGGCCAAAAAGGCGGCCAGGGTCGGCTTGCTGGGGTTGGTTCCTTGGACCTTAGCCAGAGTCTCCTTAACCTCAGTCAAAAGCCCCTTAGCAATGGTCTCTGCGGTAATGACCTTGCAGGTCTTGGGGACTTCTGATGAAGCCATTCTCAACTTCAGGTCTTGTATTAGTCTCGGACCTTTTGGCAGCCAGCTGCGGGCTTGTGGCTTGGTGAGAGGCGAGCTTCTGAGGTACCCCACCAATGATCGACTTACGATGAAGCTAGATCTATGCATCATCGTGGTCATCGGTCAGCAATTGAGGCACGGAATGGGTCGGAGGGCGGGAGAGGAAGACGAACAATTGACAGCGCGTATTGCACTCGTCTCTAATCCGATAAACTAATCGCAATATTGGTCTCACCCGTGCGGCTTGACGTATTTATTGTGGTGCATGACGACGTCAAAGGGAGAGTTCGCGAGAAAAAAAATGTGCCCCTCCAAAAACTCGCGATGCCGCAATGCCCCTCTTACTGACTGTGGTTTAGCGCCGATTGGGCTCATTGGTTGCGGGCAGTCGGCGGGAATTTGCCAATTCGCGCTCTGGAACTCCCGCATCGCGTCTGATTAGGTGCTTCCGACGAGCCGCATCAACGTTGCGCTGCCCAACGTTGTCTAGTACAGTACTACTTACTAGTCACGACCGTTGCCAACGCTTATTTGCTATCATTTGCCACTTTTGAGTGCTCGCATGCTTGCCACACAAATGCCGCGATTTCGCCTAACAAACCAGCCTGGACACACGAAATCCAACTCTGCTGCTAGACGCGACGAACAATGATTCCGGTGTTTGTTGAAAATTTTCAATTGTTATACGACAGCCTGGCAGCAGACGGATACAGGCAAGATTTATTCTGGTGCCCGACATCAGGTCATCCGGCCGACCGTATTAGGTCCCTCATCTGATCGCCGCTGAGGTTCGTTGCCTCCCCCTCCCCCAAAAAAACGAAAAAGAAAAAAAAACTAAACCTGATCGGTCTACATAGTAAGGTGGACTAGTTTGTCCTCTCATGGGAAGAGACCATGACCAAAGGTCTCCAAGCAAGCGAAATGGTCACACCAGCAAGGCCTGAGGCTTAGTCAGAAGCAGCCCGGTAGTTGCTTTCATAAGGCAGCTCGTCATAACTAACAAGACTCTCTTTCGGACCTCTATCCTCTATACTCTGTACGCTGTGAGGAGACGCAGTCTTTATCTTACCGCTCAGGGAGCGACCTTCTCCGCGGGTGAGCATGTGATAAGATTCTCCAGATCACTTATCTTTACCACGGCCGTAATTGTGGAGCATGAGGCTGTCCGGGATATGGCTTCAGATAAGGCCAGGCCAACCACCATCGCCGCTTAGAACAGCCCCTAGCTTCCTGGATATCTACCCAAGGCATGGAGTGCTTTGATACGCAGTCCCTCGTTTCGGTTGATGAAAAAGACTGGGACGCCCCAAGTTAAGTCTCTCAACTTGCTGACGCTTTTTGTCTCAGCGTATGGAGGCTAGCGAATAGTAGCAGTCTGTTTTAAGCTAGGCACGCCCAACTGATAACGTCAGATAACCAACTCCCAGGGGTAAAGATTTTGCTTCCGTCGGGCTAGAACTGGCTGTTCATCTTGAAACCGAAGATGTATGTAGATTCTTTTAGGTCGACTGTGTTCCAAAAGATGGGTTTTTGGTCAGACAAGAGAGAAGGGACGTCGGCCAGACTATTGAACGGTTCTCAGAGATCTCCGAGGACAAAATTGCCAGATATTACTGTCCAATATGCTATAGACAACTTCTTATCAGTCGATGTGGCTGGCATGTGAGTGGTGCCAGCTCTCCCAGGCGTGGTGGTTGTCAATCATCATTGCGCTTGCGTGGCTGACGTCCGTTCCGATCGACTGCTCTGTCAATATTGACTTATATCTCCGACCTTGCCCGCAGCCATATGGCAAATATTAAGACGCACCTACAGCCACCATATCCCAGTTGCTTGGTAAAGACTATTCTCGACTATCCCAGCACCGTAGGGCAGTTCCCGATTGGCCAGTCCTGAAGATAAGCTTGTCGTTCCCGGAGATGCTGGGAGATGCCTGACACAAGCTCACTTCGATCTGCTTGCAAGTTAAATACTACGCTGTAACCCAGAGAAGCAACATTGTGTTCATATATCTATAACGAAAGTTGTCTGAAAAGGTTTCTTGTCTGAAAAAGCTTCTTGACTGAACGTCAAGTACATCTGGCTGACTAGCTGCACCATGGGGTTTGACATTACTCTCTTGTGGCGGGCCCCCCAGGTCAACCCGATCAACAAAAAGGCTCGAAGTATACCGATCCTCAACGTCGTCGATCCTTATGGACGGGTGTTTTTTTTCTCGTGGATGGGCTTCATGCTGGGATTTTGGGCATGGTACGAAAACCCCAATGCACTTCCCTCGTCAATCATGCTGGCAAGGACGGGAGGTTGCTAACAGTCCTCACAGGTACACATTTCCACCCTTGTTGACAGTCACGATTAAGAAGGATCTCAACCTTGACGCCGCCCAGATCGCAAATTCCAACATTGTTTCACTATGCGCTACCTTGCTATTAAGATTTATCGCTGGCCCCCTTTGCGACCACTTCGGGTCCAGACGAGTCTATGCATCGCTCCTAATAATCGGCTGCCTACCCATCGGCCTTGCTCCCCTTGTCAATAATGCCACCGGTCTCTACATATCCCGATTCTTCATTGGCATCCTAGGAGCCACGTTCGTCCCATGCCAAGTATGGTGCACGGCATTCTTCGACAAGAACGTCGTTGGAACTGCCAACGCCTTGTCGGGGGGCTGGGGCAACGCGGGTGGCGGTATCACGTACTTCATCATGCCCGCTGTCTTTGACTCTCTCGTGGCTTCTCAGGGCATGAGCGCCTCCAAAGCCTGGCGCGTGACGTTCATCGTGCCTCTCATATGCCTGATTGCCTGCAGTCTCGGCATGGTCTTCCTCTGCTCCGACACCCCCGTCGGCAAGTGGAACGAGCGATCGCAGAAGATTCAGGAGAACCTCGAGAAGTACGGCCCATCGGGCAGCGCAACAGCGGTAAACACTCCCAACGTGTTCAGCGAGCCGCCGAGCCGAGATGAAGAAAAGGCCGAAGGGTCCGACGACGCCAGTTCCCGCATGTCACGACTGTACAAGGAGAAGTCAGCCATCTCCCTGTCCGAGGCTGTGTCCATGGCGCAGGCAGAAACCGTGGTCAAGCCGTCCTTCAGAGACTCCCTGCCCGTCATCTTCTCGGCACAGACGCTCTTCCACATCGCCACCTATTCGTGTTCATTCGGCGGCGAGCTTGCCATCAACTCCATCCTCAGCTCGTACTACAAGGCAAACTTTCCGCACCTGAACCAAACCCAGGCCAGCAATTATGCCGCCATCTTCGGCTTCCTCAACTTCATCACCCGCCCGCTCGGCGGTGTCGTCGCCGACCTTCTGTACAACAACTTCAACCGTAACCTCTGGATGAAGAAGGGCTGGATCACCACATGCGGCGTCCTGTCCGGCGCTCTACTCGTCGTCATCGGACAGGTGAACCCTTCCGAAACGAACGGCCGCAACATCGGCGCCATGGTCGGCCTCGTCACCGTGGCTGCTATCTTTGTGGAAGCAGGGAACGGCGCAAACTTTGCTCTCGTGCCGCACGTGCACCCTTCGGCGAATGGCATTCTGTCTGGTGTCACAGGGGGGGGCGGTAATTTGGGAGGTGTCGTGTTTGCTATTATATTCCGGTTCATCGACCACGGCCACGGATACAACACTGCCTTTTGGGTCATTGGCGTGATTCACATTGCTCTCAACTTGGCTGTGTGCTGGATCCCGCCACTACCCAAGGGCCAGATTGGAGGAAAGTGAATGATCACGAATATTTGCACGCCACTCCATTTGGTGGTGACTGGAGCTAAGATAAAACACTGCTTTTTTTGGTGTTTTTTTTTGTCGGGGGTTTTGAAATACGTGGGTTATATTAGAGTATCTTTAGCGAGCGTTTCTATGAAGCCTTTTTTTTTTTCAGTTTTTATTAGAAAATATCAACACACCATTTACCTCACAACATTGATTCTAGAGCCCCGTAATCAATCAAGTCACCGACTTTTACTGTCATCAGTACCGTACCGTACCATGCCACCCGGGGGACAATTAATGTGACCCGTCACGGCTAACCCAACCACGCTGCCAAGGATCACGTACTTTGCCCCCTCCCCCCCCGGGATGCATACCTACCCGGCAGCACTTACACAACCCATCACATCACCCATCACATCACAATTCTCCATTCCGGCCCCAACAATGACTACTGGCTCCGTTGCAGCTGCAGCGTGACCGTCCAACAATCCCTCCAAAAAACACACGAGAGAAAAAAGTGAATACAGAAAACCGCCCCCCTGCCTTCCCGCCACTCACTCGTTTAGACGGCTCCGTACGGAGTAGCCCCCGTAGTTATTTTTCGTGCTAAATCCATCGTCTCCCGTACGGAGCACCTCGCCGTTAAACACGCCGAAACATCCTCCCAAAGCTCGGGCTGGGCGTTCCCACCCGCCAAGCCGCCAATGTGCCGATCCGCCGAGCACAAAAAGGGAAGAATTTCGAACATCATCCATCGCCCTTGAGCCTGAACATGCTTGCTCAGCCTTATGATCAGCGGCGCAAGGGCCCCCGAAGAATTTTTTTTTTTCAACGAATCCGAGGAGTAAAAGCCAAGGGAAATGTGAAGATGGCCAATCATGTCTACTGCACTTTCCGAGAGTGCCACTGTTTTGGTGACCACTCGCGAGATGAAAAGGAGCTGCACAAGACCCACACAAACAACGTGCGCAACATCTGCATCAACCACAGACATGTCTTACATTCCAACGCGTGGTGTTGAATGTCTCATCAATAACACAACAAATTGGATGAATCTACTCCGTAGTTTCTGCTTTATGACTGGGCAGCAGCAAAGTTGAGAGACTTACTCTGAGCTGATGGCAAGTTCATGTGCGAAGCGGGAGTGGCTTGAGCTTGAATAAACGTGCGCTCGAGGCTTATAGAACTTGGGGAGACATGGCACATTTTGACTCATCAATTGTTAGATTGACAATCACATCGAGATGCAGCGGTAGTATTACCAAATGTGATTGATGAAGCGAAACACTTAAAACTACATGGCCGCGTTGACCCAAACTCGGCATCTGCAGGGCGATGTCCAGATACTCTACGTAGTACATCATGCCGTCATCGTGCCAGTGCCAATAGATTTGGTTTCATAACTTTAAAAGCAGAATCCGAAACTTTCCAACCCAAGGCCACTAATAGCCTATGTGCAGTCGCCTGAAGTACCCTAAATCTGGGCAGACGAGTTGTCCTATATATGCAGTAGAAACCCTTGACCGTATCAGAAGGGAGCGCACCCAACCCATTTGTCACAATCTCTCCCTACAGCACAAGGAGGGCAGCGACAGCACCGAAGATGGCGAGAGAGCCAGCGCGGATAGCTGAGGCGGCAGCAGTTTTGGTAGGAGACACGACGGAGCTGGTGGTGGTGGCAGGAGCGTTAGGAGCGGTGGTGGTGGGTACGTCAATGGAAGTAGACTGGCTGATGGTGCTCTGCACAAGAGTAGTGGTGCTGTTAGCAATGGCGGTGGTGCTGTGGTGCTTGGTCTTGATGCTGCTGCTGCTGCTGCTGCTGTTGCTGTTGCTACTGGTGCTAGCAGCGGCGGTCGTCGTGCACGAGGTGGAGGTGGAGGCAGAGGTGGTGGAAGAGGAAGACAGAGTGACGGTCTTGATGCCGTGAGACTTGGTCATGGTGACGGTATCACTACCGGTAGGCTTGCTGTCGGAGCCCTTGATTTGGAAGGGGTTGGAGTACTGGAAGATCTTGGGGTCGCTCTCAAGTCTGAGGACGAGACCATAAACCTTCTTATCGCCGAGGTTAGCGCCGACGTTCCAGGTGTAAGAATTGTCCTTGTTCTTGATGCCAGCTAAAGTTTGTCGTTAGTAATTGCTTCCATTTCGTGACTGTTACGGCACAGGAGGCTGCTGTAACACGGTATGTGGGGGCTCGCGCGTCGGACTTACAGGCAATATTGTCAACATGCTGTTGAGTAGGCTGGGTAGCACCACCGATCAACTCAATGGAGATGGTGCCATCGGCGTACTTGGCAATAGCATCCCAGGTGATGGTAAAAGTCTTGCCGGCGGTGATAACCTCGTTCATCGCGGGTTTGGATACGGGGTCGAAGTCATGAGTTGGCTCCTGCGCAAGGGCAGTAGCGGCAAAAGCCAGGACAGCAGCGACGGAGAAACGCATTTTGACTGTTGCGAGAATTGTAGCTGAACGTTGTGGACCGGGAAGGTATGGGTGAGTGCGGTTGTCGAAGTGGACGAAAGAACGAACAAGTAGATATTTAAAAGAGTGTGGGAGGCAGAATAACGCCTAGGCAAGTGAGTGACAAAGTGCGACAACGGCTGGTATGTTGGTTAAAGAAGGAAAGTGCAAGTCTCGAGGCGAAGGCGAGGCGTTGAAGTAGTTCGGAAGGCGAGAGGCAGGCACGCAGGCGGGCGTTCCTTCCAGCGCTAGGTCTGACTGGGCTACCCAGTTGAATATTCGTGGCCCATTAGCCCTGCCATGCCTGCCACGCCATGATTGAATCTTACACAGAATTGATCCACCCAGCCACAATGGCAGTATTAGAACTAGACTGCGTCAACAAGGCAGGCATCCAGAGTTCGGCTTATGCAGAATCAGGCGAAAGCTGAGAGCCCAGCGCATGAAAGCCAGGAACATGACGGAGCGCATATGTCGATGGTGGGTCATCTGTCAGGGGAAAAGCAAATTGCATCTGCATGGTGGAAGGACGCGAGTGGAGATTGCAGGGTTGCGTCTGGGCTGAGATGGTCCTGCCGCTGCTGACAGCCAATGGTAACATCTTGGCTGCCCCATATTCTGTCCGCAGTCAAGTCTGGTCACGACATCCACCATGTATGTCCGTGAGCCTGGCTGTTACTTACTAGTAAAGCAGGGGCTAGACCACATCGCGAAGTCACCGAATCCCAGTGTAGTACTCCGTAGGATCTTGAAAATCTCTTCTGTCGCACTTGACACTTAGCGGCACATTTTTTTTTGTTGCGGCTCTGCTCTTTGTTGCATCGTCAACCATGTAGCAGTGGATAAAAATAAACCCCTGGAATTTGTTCCTCCTGAGGTTCATTGCCAATGCAATGCAGTGGAATATTCTCCATGAAGAAGAAGAAGGCCGGGCATGCGCATTCGCCCAATTTCGTCTGGAAAGTGTACTCGTTGCTGTGGTCAATATTTGCCCAAGCCACGGGCACGGCAGGTCCGTTGCTGCGTCCTGCACGTACTTCAATTCAGCTTGCGTGATTGATTCAATTGATGATGGTATCCGAACGGCATAATGTGAGACCAAACACGATCGCTGCGCTATTGGAGCAACGAAAGCCGCCGAATAAGCAAAGCAGAGTACGGAGTACATAAGTCACAAGGCTTTCCGAGGGTGTTCTCGGACAATGGTCAGCCACAGCGCCTGGCGCTTATAGTCTAATCAAGCCTGTCCAATGCCGTGCTCGCCTCTGAATTC
The DNA here is from genome assembly GCA_032433595.1 of Conoideocrella luteorostrata. Taxonomy (NCBI): domain Eukaryota; kingdom Fungi; phylum Ascomycota; class Sordariomycetes; order Hypocreales; family Clavicipitaceae; genus Conoideocrella; species Conoideocrella luteorostrata. The sequence continues at coordinate 8,779 of JASWJB010000361.1, forward strand.
GTGGAGAAGCGTAGACCGTCGAGGCGTTTTTCGCAAGACTACTCCCTAGTCCGTACTGCTCAATGGTCATCCCCGCCACGATACCGCCGGGGACAGCCTCTGGCCTGTCCAAACGTGCCACATGGCTCTCCTGGTTGGCATTGTTCTATACAACAATAAATTGGCAATATTCGACGTTGTAAGATCCATCCATGGCTGGTCGTCCCGCATTCGCTCGTACAGGAATGCCTGAGTTGGCGATCTGCCTTTGTTATTGATGTTAATGCCCATTCGAGGAACTGGGGTCTTTCAAATCCGTGAGCTGGTGGTAACTAGATTATGGACCACAAATGAGCGGCATTGCCTCCATCAAACAATGGCCCGGCCGAACAAGAATGAGGAAACCCGAATTGCCAATTTGAGTTTATTGGGTCACGCGGGTCTCGTAATATGTAACAGGTTGGGGATGCAATGCAGCATTGTGACGGGTATTCCTCGATTAGACGGCCTGGCTGTTGCCATTTGTGACAACGAGGATAAATGCTGTCGATATCGTAAGCTATTTTATCGGCCCCCTTTTATTTCGGGGCGAACGGCTTCCAGCAAAACAGCCTCCTCATCAGAAGCCATATATTGCCTTCATGATGATGATTGGCATTTTGGGAGTGCAGGCTCGTGGTGATGTCCAGTAGCACAGCTGAGCGTACTCTGGACTAATCCGAGCAAGCCTGTCTCTTTCAAAGGTTCACCTCACTTCAATCTGCGCTAGCTACTCCATAGCGTTAACCAATAACTAGTAAGAAGTTAGCACTCCTTACTACGTCCTAGTTCAGTCTGCCCTCCTGTCTCGCGGCTCGATAAAGAAAGATTGCCCCGCGCCTGGTCGCTAGTTTGTCCTCTACTCCATACGGAAAAGGTCGTCTACGAGCTAAGACATTGTCCGCTGTTTCAAACACTGAACGTCCTATTGAAGTAAGGGTCCAGTTTGTTGCTGTGAAAGGCGTGTCCAGCACTGTTGCATAAACTACATATCTAAACGTACTTCTATAATAAACAAAAGAAAAAAGAAAGAAAAGAGAGAAAGAAAGGAGAAGAAAAAAAAAGAACAAAAATCCCAGACTTGGGCTCACTTATTTCCAAAACAAATTTTAGAGCCTTTACTAGTCTTCGCCTGATAGCCCGAGTTCATGTTGCCAACGTTCAAGACTGTTCGGGGTTGACCAGCCCTTCTGTCGCGGGCTGTCCAGCGGCTCATCCTGCAGCTCCCGCTTCCTCTTCCGCGATCCATCCGTCCCATTGTGAAACCTTCGAATATACAGCTCCAGCAAGGCTCTTGCCACCGCTGCTACCGTAGCCGCAGCAAAACCCTACCATTCCTCGTTTTTATGGCTGTCTGTGTAGTCACGATGCCTTTGACAACAAGGGACGGGACCTCATCCCAAGCCGCGGCGCCCTCCATCTCAAATGCAATGATATCATGCTGTTGGGCAATGCGATCGCGGTCCTCCCCGGACTTCATGACACTGCTGCTCGAGCCTATTCGACCGATGAAGACATCTGGGCGGACGTCACGCTGTGCAGTGCGCTCCCTCGTTACCAGCTTTGCGTCACTGTTGCCGGTGTCCCTGCAAGATGCCTTGGCGGCGTCTGGGCACGTACGGACAGGCGGATCACTACACTTAACACAGGAGCTTTGATGCGAATGGCGGTAGTTGGGCAGGAAAAGCTTATCCTCAGCCATCCCGGGGCAGCTGTAATCCTCGTCCGCGCCGTTGGAAGCGGCTGCATTCTCCTGCAGGACTTGAGATGTTTGGCAGCACGGCACCGCAATTTAACCTGTCGATCGCTCACAAGTAGGACACTCGTAGAACCTTTGGAAGCTACGCCTAGTCCGTCCCTCATGATTCCATTTCCTCGTGATGGAGACTTCGTAGAGCGGGAGGGGATAATTAACAAGATTGACCAATCTTGCGCCTGGCCAAGGTCGCGGGCTGCGCTTGTCGGCCTGGGCGGTGTCGCGCGTGTGTACCAAGACTGCTATATAACTCGGATCAATCTACCGGCAAGACAGTCGCTGACGCTTTGAGAAGTATATCAAAACTTGCCATTGAATACGCGCACCGCACCCAAGGAAGGTCTCCCGAAACATGGATCCACGCGAGCAATGCCGCCCGGTTTGAGCAAAGTTTTCGAGAAATTGCCAACTGCGTTAAAGTCTTTGGGCATCAGAATCCTAAGGTTGATATATTACAGCTTGTGTGCGAGTGGCTACAAAACAAGACGAACGGACCTTGGCTCCTTATTCTCGATAATGTAGATGACGCTGACTTCCTGAAGTCGTCTAGTCTCGGCACCAGCGCAGAAGCGAGTGCGACAGGAAGTGTCAACGAGAGGTGGCTAATGTCATATCTCCCACACTGCTAGTATGGATCCACCGTCATCACATCTCGAAGCAGAAGTGCCGCATCGGTGTTACTTGACAATGCTGGAATGATATCAATAGAGCAGATGTCTAAGAAAAATGCGGTAAAGCTGTTCCAGAACAAGCTTAACGAGCTTGGTTCGCGCCATGATGATGATCGTACCGCTGAGCTCGCGGAGAAACTTGAATATGTGCCACTTGCTATTGTTCAGGCAGCTGCCTATATATCGGAAAGGTGGCCACGATGTTCGGTGGAGAAATACCTCGAAAAGTGTCGCAAGAACAACCATAGCAAGACTAGGGTTCTGAATGATAATCGTGGTGGATATTATCATCGGGACCCCGGAGCCAAGAATTCTATTCTAACCACATGGCAGATATCATTCGATCATGTCAGTCAAAACAGACGCTCGTCAGCGGATTTGCTGTCGCTGATGAGCTTTTGTGACCGACAAGGCATTCTCGAAGTTTTGCTACGTGGTCACAGCGCCCTGAAGAACAAAATTGTCCAAGAAGAAAGCAAAGCCGATTCTGTAGTGGCGGAGTCGAATGGCAGCGCCAGCAACAGCGACAGCGACAGTGACGACGACAGTTTTGAAGAAGATATATTGACACTGAAAAGCTACTCCTTCATCTCCGTTAACGAAAACGGGAAGACCTTCGCAATGCATAGGTTAGTACAGCTAGCGACGCTTGAATGGCTTAAAACCCAGGAAATACAGAACCAATGGAGACACACCTGTTCCTTAAGACGCTTTGCGCAAAGCTCTCGAAAACAGAGTATAAGAACTGGCAAACATTCCAGGTACTTTTCCCGCATGTGAAGTCAATAGTGCTACAAGAGCCGGAGGCACAAGACTCGCTAGAAGCATGGGCTGCAGTGCTATATGCTATACGAGGGGGCATGGTACGCGATCCAGATCTGCAGTGATATTGACACGGAAGACCTGTCTGTTCGAGCGATGACAACAAGGAAGAAAATATTCGGCAGCGAGCACAAAAATGTACTAGACGCCGGTTTGCTGGTAGCAATAGCGTACGAAATGAGGGGCCGGTTGGACGAAGCAGAAGCGTTACACGTGCAAGTGAGGACGCTCGCAAAGAGACGCTCGGGGAGGACCATCCCGATACGCTGGAGAGCATCGACAATTTAGCATACCTATACCGGGATCAGGGTCGATATAACGAGGCGGAAGAGCCGGAGGTGCAAGTGATGGAGACTTACGAGAAGAATTTAGGGCAGGACCATGACCTTACGACAAGGAGCAAGTTTGGCCTATCATCAACACTTTGGTATAAAGGCGAACAGGACGCGGCGGCAGCGCTACAGGTTGAAGTCATGGAAACGCTCAAGAAGAAACTCGGGGAGAAACACCCCGATACTCTATCTGCCATGGGTCAACTGGCAGTGACATACAGGTATCATGGCCGATTCGAAGATGCGACCAGCTTAATGAGGCAATGTGCCCTACTTCGAAGACACACACTCGGTGCCAGCCATGCTGATTCTTCTTTTGCCACTAAAATGGCAGCACAATGGGAAAGGAAAATTTCGCAAAATGGGTAACTACACATCACAGTGTAAAGACAAGCGATTAAGTTATGGACGAGTCGACTAATGGTAGATATTGGATTGTCCCACTCGGGGTTCAAAATGCGAGCATACATCTCGTGCTCCTGCTCCCTATAACAATCAAAAACATATTTGGAAGTAATCACTGTGAGAATATAAAATATTTCATTATGGTATTGTCGGATGAATGCCGGTCACAGTAACCAAAGCCACACTCCTCGTCTTCCAATTTGGGTATCATTTGCGCAACCCTCCCCTTTAACATACATGTACAGCATTCTCCCATTGCCTATTTACAACAAAGAAGTCATCCAACAATCTCTCCATGTGCTCCATCATCACCACCAACCTGATCACCCCTCCACTCCCACAAACTCCCATCTACAGCCCCCCTCTTCACCCAATCCGTCACCAACTCATCCTCCGTCTCGTCCCCATAAAACGGCCGCGGCACGTCCAGTATTTCCACTGCCAACCGCCCATTCGGGTCGATCTCTTTCCATCCCGTCGTGTCCACAACCCCAATCCTATACGCCGCATCCATTAATAGGATCCTAGTCTTTCTCCCTAACCTGACATCACCTTTCGGCAATTTACGAAAGTACTCGTCCTTGATATTGACGGCATCCCAGTGCTGGGGTCGGGCCAACACGAGTTGCTCCAGCTTTGACAGTGTGGCAATGTCCCACCACAGCAAATGATTATCGAGAGATGCACCGAACAAGGCCAGATATCTAAGGTCCGGCCATAGGCGCCACACATCTGCATGGGCGTCTGGGACGCTGAGAGATGGATATTCTGCTAGGCATGTGAACTCTTCCAGCTTGTTGAGTTGCTCAAAGCCCCGGCGAAGTGTTTTCCGGACATCGAGATGATCATCTAGTGGGTGGAGACTAGCAAAGGGCATGTGGATGATGAGCCGGCGGAGGGTGTTGCATGTTTCACAGAAGAGTTCGCGGACCCATTCGGCAGTAGGCAGGTCGTCGAGACTGGATGCTGTGAAGGGGGCGAGGTAGAGAGTCGTAATATGGCGGAGGGACAAGGCGGATGACAAGGTTGGCACGAGGCGAGGGATGCAGTGAAGATAAGTGGCGAGTCGTTGGCTGTCGTCGATGTAGACGCAGTATTGGCGGAGGAGTCGAGATGCTTGTCTGTAGGTGGTGCGACAGACAGATGTGAGTGTGAGGAGGGTCTTGGTGACGATATGTCGGGGGGGCAGGATGGCGTGTGCATGGGAGGGCACGAGGCAATCTATGATATGGAGGATCAGTTCGGGCGGTAGCCTTGCATTTTTCATAGCCGTGATTGCCACTGACGGCGGAGACACCGTCGTTTGGGTATGCATGAAGGGTTTGGTGGTGAGGGTAATGCAGAGCTGAGCTGAGCTGAGCGGAGCTTAGATGAGTTGAGCTAAGCTGGACGGCAAGTAAATGACGTCGACTGAACTCGCAGCCACACATCGAGTCTTGATAGGTTCTCCGGCTACAGGAGATATTGCATGCTACACAGAGTAGAAATAAAGTCAAAGCAATAAACAAACAAACAAACAAATAAACAGCGAAAGAAGAACTAGTTCCAAAGTAGTAATCTAATACTCATCTGGATGGTGTCGCTGCTTGTATGCCAATCTCAATTTACTCCCATCCACGCCACGTTCATTCCTACAACAGCTGGCAAAATGTAATCTACTCGTTTAATAATGCTGTGTGATAGCAGTACAGTCGCTAAAAGAAGGCGCCAAGTGAAGACAAAGGGAATGACAAACTTAAATTCAACAAAGAGAATCAAGAGCATGTGGCCAAACAAGTAAGAAGAGAACGCCTTTCCCATGAGCTTGAATGCCGGTTCGGATGCATGATCCCAAGCAATTAATTCAACACGACTGCTGTCCTGGGCGCTTCACGCGCCGCGATGAGGTTTGTCTTGCTTCTCGCCTGTCCCATATCTGGTCATGACAATCCGCCCCTATTATTTCATGGATGGGCTCTCATACGCATAATCAACACTCCATAGCGAGTCCCATAGAACCGATTTTTTGGACGGGCTGCCCGCCGATTCCTCTCGCTGCGTAGCTTTTGGGGTCTGACGGCAAGGCGATCAGCAACATTCAAGGACCAAGCAGAGAGTCGACGTTTCGTACCTCGGAGGACTTGCTGGCGGCTGCCTGTGACCATGTGGCCCCGGCCTGTGGCCCGGATGCGGCTTCATCTAATACCACTTTCGGTTTCTGCGCATCCCTTGCACCAATTACTTCGGAAGCCTCTACTTGGAGCTGGCCGCTTGCTAGAGGGCTTGCATGTACTGGGCTCGTCCCAGCTGGCGAATCTGCTGCCACTGCTCGGAGAGAGTTCGTCTCGCTGGCCAAGGCGCTGCTCTTCAACAGCGCTGTGCCACCAGCGTTTGGGAACGGCAAGGCTTTTTTCGACCCGGAACTGCTGCGCCTGCTATCCAAACTCTTCGACAACGTCTTGTTGATGCCTTCCATGCTAGTGACGCTGTCTCGGTTCTTTCCCTTGCCCTTGATCGGAAGTGACTGGATGTTGGCTGTTGCTTCAACGTTAGTGGCAGCAACCGTCGACTTGCCCATTCCAGGCGTGGATGGAGCGCCGGGTTTGTCTTCCTGCGCGTCAATAAGGTACCACCGTAAGCCGTCAGACAATTGGAAGGGATTATCATTCTCATCATCATTCATCGACTCGGAATCGTTCGCTGGTTGGAGGCTTTTGGACAAGTCCACCACCCGTTCCTGGATCCGGGAAATTCTGGCCACAAGCCACTCTCGCTGGCGCAGACGGTGTGCGTCTTGTTCGCGTAGAAAGTAATGAGGGAAACCGACGTTGAAAGCTGCCCATGCTCCTGCCTGCTGATTGCGCGTAGGCAAGAACAAGGCGAGATCCCCATCTTTGAAGTTCTTGAACGCAATCTTTTCGTGGGCATCCTTCTGTTGGGCGTGTGCACGATCCCTATACGCCCTAGCCTCTCGCTGCCATTTTCGAGCCTTGTGTTCCGCTTCCTTGATCCTCATGTATATCGTGTCGGAGAAGACCTCCATGTCAAATGACCCTAGATTGTCCACAAAGGCAGAGTATTTGTCGGCCTCGCTCACGGTATCACTCTTGTGCATCCAATATAAGAGCTCCAGATCAGCGCTGTCGGCCATGGATTTACCCAGGCTGACGGACCGACGCACGGAATTTCCGGGGTCTGAAGAGTCATTCGGGTTCTGTGTGGCACGTTCCGCACGCGGGACCTTGTTGATGGCCATACCACCCGGTTTTCGTATAACAGCATACCCGCAACGCTCGAGTAGACGGGTAAGACGATCACTCTGAGCATATAGTCTTTGTGTGAGGTCCTTGGTACGGGTATCTCGAGCATCGTACTGAGTTGCCAATGAAGACGACTTTGTCTGCAAATCCTCTGCCCTCTCTTTGACTGAGCGAAGTTCTTCCTCAAGGCTGCCAACCTGAGATTTGCGAGATGCGAGTTCCTCCGTTAGTTGGCTGGCTTTCTTCTCCTCCAACTCCAGCTTTTTCTGCAGTGTTTCCGAGCCGGTCTCGCCAGCGGCCAGTTGAGCCCGTAGTTGGCTGAGCTCATCTCTGCCACTGGCAATCTCTTGCTCAAGAGCAGAGATTCTTGCTTTATCTTCGGACATGTCTTCGCGAAGCTGAACCACGTTATCCGCCTCCTTGACTAGCTTGGATTGCGTCTTGCTAATTTCTCCTTTAAGTTCCTTGACAGAAGTCATCGCATGTTCCAGATCCGTTCTTACTACAGCTGCATCGTTTTCCACGATTTGCAGTTTGGCGATGATGTCAGCTACGTGAGATAGAGCAGCGTCTGTGAGATCTGTTGGGTCGGCTGGGACGGGGCGATCGGGTAAGAGTTCGGTGTAAATCTTATTCAATGAGCAGAGTTGGGTTTCAGCAAGTTGCTCGGCAGTCCATAGCTTCTGGACTAGAGAATTCTTCTCATCCTGGACCCCCCTGACTTGCCGTTCAAATGTTTGCAGCTGCTCGCGCTGCATTTGTGTCTCTTTTCGGAGAAAATCAATTTGACCCTTCGATTTCAAGGTTTCATCAACCTTTTCCTTAGTCAGCCTTTCCACTTGCGTCTCAAGTTCTTGGATCTTGCCGTTGAGAGAGGCCTTCTCATTCTCACGAGATTCGTCGAAGTGCTCCATCTCGTCTTCAGTATCTTCTAATCGAGCCTTCAACGTTTTTATTTCGTTCTCCAACGACTTTCTTTCTTCCAGAAACTCGTGCTTTAGAGCCTCCATGTTTTCGAGGAGGTCCTTCTTGGTCGAGTTTGCCTCCTGGATCTGGATTTTCACATCATTGTGTTCTGTGTTTCGCGTGCTGAGATCCTTCTGAATAAGAGCGGATTTTTGCTTCTCTTCTCGGATCTCATTCTCCAGCTGCGCAATTCTTCGTAGGAGAGGATCAACACCATCAGACGAGCGCCGGTGATCGTCCAAGCGATTCGATCTGATAGATGAGCTGGAGTCTCGTCGCTCATGGGACTGGTTGTGAGGCTGGAACAAGTTTCCCGGCCGCGACGCTTGACTTTGTCTGTGAAGCAAATCCTCTAGGCGCCTGACCCTACTTTCTGCTGTCTTTAATTTGCTTTCCACCTTGGACTTGTCGCCTTGTAGCGAACGAAGAAGGTCGTCGTCTCCACGAATCATGAGCCCACTTCTGCCGAGGGCGGCTTCGTGAATACTGCCATTCTTGAATGCCTTTAACCTTTTTGATTGCTGCTTTGTAGGACTTTGCAGGTCCTGAACAAGCTTCTCAATATCATCAAGAACCTCCCGATCTGTCCCCTGCTCCTGTAAAGTCTGAAGTAAATTATCCAACTCTTCCTTAGTTATTGATGGCCATGGTAAGTCTTCTCCAAGAAGATTAACCTCAAGCCCCATGACGTTCGAATCCAAGGTAGGCCCATACATGCTCCCAACCGTCTTATGCCATTTCCTTCGCCTCTTAGACTCCTCATCTTGGAAAAGTGCCATTTCGTTGGCAAGCGTGGACGAGTCAGCCTTCACCTTATCAACCCATTCACGCCGACGAATAGCTTCGACAAGGAATGAGGCGTACATGTAAGGGAGCTGGTGAATAAGTCGCAGATAGTCGAACGTAGTCATGTCATCTTCAGACTGATTCAAAACATTAATCTGACTTCGTACATTACTATGTATGGATGTGATTTCGGTGATGGTGCGCATGCAACTGACAGACTCGGACGCGATTGAGTTCCGAGCCTCTGTAGCGTATTTAACGAGCTGATCCATCTCGTTGGCACGCTTTCTGAGGGATGGAACCAGTCTTTCAGTGTGGTTCGATGCTGTTTTGGACGCTTGTGCAACATCTCGTTGAGAACTGTTGTAGCCGAGAGCTGTGCGGTAGTCTGAGTCGATCTGGTTCACAACGGCCTCTATGTCCTCCAAAAGTTGAGCAGACTCAGCACTACGACCCAAGGCGGAACGATTCATCAACTTGTCAAATTCGGCGATGAGTCCCTCCAAGCCCTTATACATTTGCGACGCAAGCTTGTCCAGAGTCGCAGCCTTATCACCAAATCGCCGGCGTGCCGTAGGGGCAAGTTTTCCTGCTTTTCTTGCCGTTTCCAACTCGATAAGGTCCTCCAATGTAACGTGTGCTTTCGCAACCTCCCCCCTGGTCATGAATCTGACCATGGATGAGGATACCGGGGTGTTTCGTGCGAGTTTGATATGTTGTTCCCACATGGATGCCAGGTTATCGTGCTCTGATAGAGCTGGGTCTACCCATTTCTTCAACTCATGATATTTGGGCTCGATTTGTTTCACGCTTATCTCAAGATTTGCAACAGCAGCGTCCAAACATTTGATTAGCACGTCCATCTCATCGTATCGGGCTGAAGCCTCCAAGCTGAGACGAGTACACTCTTCAGACAACCGGATGGCCCAGGCACGCCGTTCTTGGTATAGGCTTTGCCATGATGATATGTCTTTTACATCGTCTATTGTGTTCGGCGCATTCGGTATTGATAACGGCGGCGGAGGCGGTGTGTTGGAAATAATTGATGGAGAAGTAGAGGAAGAGGATGCCTGAGTTACTCGAATATCGTACACATATAGCTCCTTCTACAAATAAAAATGAAAAAGTTAGTGATGCCTCTTCAACTGTTGTATATTGCCTCCTAGCATGGTCTCGAGTGATACAAACCTCGGCATGTAGGCTCGCGAATTTGACGCTACGACCTTGAGGAGTCAGAGCAACCATGTGCTGGACTGGCACTGAGCTGTGTTGAGAAACCCATGTTTTCAGATCGTCGATGCTACAACGAGGAGTTAGGCACTAGGAACAACGACCAACAACGAAGTAACAGCGAGGCAAGGGCTGGAGGTGCGTAGACGTACGTCGAGAATTGCGAAGTATCAACTTCGAGGCGCTGGCCCGTATGGGCGATCAACACCTGCGTAGCCATTCCCCAGACATTCTCCCGTCGCAGGCGGATCGGCCAGAGAGAGATGTTAAAGAGGCAGAAGTGGATGCTTGTTGGGAGCCGTCGTGGTTGTTGTGCGGGTAAGGAGGAGTAAACACGTCCGCCGGTAGCAGAGACGATAACGAAATAGAATGATGCCTGGAAGTCAAGATACCGCTGCCGCGCATATATGACGCCCGAGGCGAAACAGAGCGCAAGCTTACAGGTCCCTGCCCAATTCGGCCAGGCATGAGACAGCCTATACTCAGTTGGGCCAGCGGCTCACCATGACCTATCGCTGGGCGGACCCTGCGGTCATAGTCATCATAGTCACGCTTGGTCAGTTAGACCTTCCAGACATGGCCAGTGAAGAAGGAAGGGTAGCGGCACTGGGCTTAGTTTTTAGTGGGTGACCAGCGGTTCCTGCAGCGTGACCAGCCCCCATCAGCGTAGTGGATCCAGTGGACGCCTTGTGACATGCACCATCTGTCTTGTTTTTTTGCTAAATAAATGCTCCAAGTCAAGTTGCCTCCAACCAATGGGCTTGACTCCAGTTACCCAACTGGTTTTATCGCGAACCACAAATCAGCGCCGCCATCAGAATAGCCAGAGCGCGTTCGTGATTTGGCCTTACTACAGGCCTTGGCTTCATCATCTGACAAGAAGCATCGCGAAATTTGAAATTTCACCTCTTGCTGAGCCATCTCATACTTGATTCACTAGTAGTCGTCGGGGGGCTTTAGTTCATCTCTCTCATCTCAACTGAGTAGAAACAAATGGACCAGCCACAAGATGTGTCCATGGTGGATGAGGACGAGCAACACAACCAAGTGGATTCTCGGCTGCCACTTTCCGAAGACGAACAACGAGCCTTGGATTTATATGACCAATTGCAACAGCTTCGATTAGAAATTGCAATAATAAATGCGCAGTCGGTTCATCGTCCAGGTATGCCAGACCAGAGACATACAGTTTTCATGATCATTAGACAGTTGATTTCTTCTTCTTCTTTTGTCTTTTTTAGGGAGTCCATTGTTCACCATGCAATGCGTTGAGACTTACATTTGATATTCTTCCTAGTATCGTCGCCTGATGCCAACACTGTCGCTGTGCAGACACAAAGAGATCTTCTTGAGGCAAGAGCAAATTATAGACTACTCAACGATGTTGTTGAGTCTGTCATGACGGTGAACCCTATCCTGAAGGCTGTTCACAATGGCACGAATGCAACGCCAGCAGAAAGGTATGACGCGGCCACTTTCCCAACACGGACGAGTGACTAGATGGCCTGAGAAGAGGTTTGGCTGACGGCATAATTTTGCGCACAACACAGGGACCTTCTACCATATATAGAACGACGCGACCAATCTGCCATATCTGTGGCTAAACATGCTACAGATGTAGGTTTTATTCGCAATGACCTAACAGAAGTCCAGAGCGACACGGCTCGTGTTATTCGCAAAAATGTTGAGCTGACATCAACCTTATTTGAGCTTGCCGAGGAGGTTAAGCAGAAACAAGCAACCCGCTTGGATGACGAGGAAATCCAAAGCGAGATCAGAAAGTTGGAGATGGCCATGAGAGCAAGCCGACAGAGATGGAGAGTGATGAAGGGAGTTGCGAGTGGCATTGTGGCAGGGAGCGGTGTTGATTGGGCCAGAGATGCGAAATTAAGAGAAGTCGTGCTGGACCTTGATGGGGATGACTAGCAAAAGCGAGTGAAACCTCATCATCTTCTCTCTTTTCTGCATTTGTCGAATTTACTAGATGAAGCGTGACGACCTTGGGATAATTCGTAAACCCTTGACTTCATCTTGATGAGGACGTGAAGTCCCTAAAAATAGCAAAACCGTCCATTTCTCTTCAGTGCTGGTCCAACGAAAGTCCAGTCCTGCTGCTTCATGTGATAAGACTACGCCTTAGTTGGGCTTGCTCAACCACACTCAAGCATCCAAATCAACGCCGTCTTAAGTGAGCCCTTGCAGCCCATAACGTCAGTTCGAGCGGCCACACCGGATGTCATGGGAAACTAGTTTGAAGAAATTCATGATATACAGATAACATACTAGGCGTTCTACAAAGCTGTGTGTTGTGCGATTTATTCAATGAACTTATGACGCTGGGAATTCACTAGTTGATCCTGTCTCTGGCTCAGTCAAATTGTCAACTGCATACTACTTCTTTGCCGACTGGTAGACTGAACGATTCATAACCGATACAGCAAAGCCTCCCTGGTGGTATTTGCCCAGGACATGCATTTACTGGTCTTAGACCAAGTCACTTCAGCATGAGGAAGTCACGGTAGCAACGCCAGAGAGATGAACTGGCCTTGGATATGTTCAGGAATAAGAATGGGCATTTCTTCTCGCGAGTCTCTGTTACAACATTTGCCATGTTCTGCGAAATTTCTAGTACATCTCGATTTCACACAAAAGTTGGTTTTGCTAATGGAACCAATCACACCTCGTGCGGCGATGTGGGTAATATGCTTCCTTGGGCATTCAGCATCACAGCCACGTCACATTTCACAACAAAGCCGTACGCGATTCACCTGTACGATGGGATGTGATGTGCATGAAATGATCGTTGCCAGAAATAACGTCGTGACAGTATCTACCCATGTGCGTATAAGCTTGATCGGAATCCGCGCGTTCACTTACGCGCATATTATTTTTATCAACTCGTCATACATACAGTCTGCATTTATATCTTATCATTTTAATGCTTCTCAGCTGTAACTAATATGAGCCACAAGGCGCCCACAGAGTCGTGACCGCGTTATCTGTGGCCAATGCAGGTTGGAGATTGTCATTTAGCACCACTTGGACTTGGAAGCAAGTATTCCGTGTCAGTATAGTCACGCGCATGACCACCGAGTATTTCGAGAGCGTAGGTATATCCTCCATCCGGTCAGTGCATCTTCCAAGTGCAGATCCCATTGCGAGCATCAGATAAGTTCTAAGAAACTTAGATCTCGGTGCCTGTCTTGATAAGCTGGCGCGACGTAACTGTGCATCTCAAGCGCGAGGAGCTATGGCCACCGTGATGTACGGTGCACGTGATCTAGATTGGCGATTTCAAGACGTTGACATTTACGCGAGTATTGGGGGCAGGACATCAACGTATTGAAGACACTAGGGGGGTGCAATAGCAGATGCATATTAGCTAGCGAAAATTTGTACGCATCGGCACCTGAAGGCCCTTTCCCTTACAACGCTCGACCGACACGAGCCAAAGGTGGATGGAAGGTCCATTCAGTTTTCGTTGTGCGACGAAAATGAAGCGTACAAGAACAGTACATGAGGAATGTACGTACGTAGTAGTTACGCAGTAACAAAATTCTTACACACGTGTATGGCAAAGGGCAAGTGCGGCTGTCCCTAGCGCTGTTGTGTGCAAATTACTTTATTAGTAATGAATGGAGCTCTGATGAGGGAGCTTCAAGCTAGAAAGGAAGAGCGAGTGAAGGGGGAACCGAGAGACTGTTGCAGAGTTGGGGGAGCGCGAGGTGTCGGAATCGTAGGAGCCAGCGGAGCCCCTTTTGCTGGCTGCTCAGGTACAGCACAGTATCAGAAAGAAGGGGCACTACCTCAACACCAAGAAATTGGTGTGTCGCGTACCCGCCAAAAGTCTCTGCGTGTACCTTTGCCATTGCCCGCCTACCCCTCTGGCCCCTCAATCCACGCCTTGTCTGGCTTATTTCATATCAGAGCCAAAACTCGCAAGGAATGGCGTGAGTGACGGAACGCCACGCAATTGCAGCTCCGCCCGCTGAGTGCTTTTTCCTGCCCTTGTCGCTTGCGGGAGCACCGTCTAGACCACCAGGCCCAGGCCGTTTCGATGCGAGCCTGTAACTAAGCCGAGCTGCTGAAGTTGTTTGGAACTACCGGGACAGAAGGGATACTAGTAATACTCCGTGGTAGCAGGGACACTGGAGCCATTTATTGAATCAGCCAGCCCCTTGTGTTTCCTCATGGCCCATCGGTGCTGAACCACAAAGACGAGTCTGTTCGAGCATGCCACTCTGACACCAGGTTGTCTAATGTATCCGCCCGGTATCCTTGGTCTGCTAGTGGTGCTCCTTTTTGTTTTGCGTTTCGCAGCCAGCATTTTGCGGATATTTTGGTAGCAAGATTGGCAGCATGTACCATCTTCTTCCGACTTAAAGTGTACTACTCCGTACGAAGCGCTGTACTGCCCTCTCTTAAACATGATAAGAGCCACCGCTGTGTTGTCAAGGTTTGGCGAATGGACGGCAGCGACACGGCTCGAAGCCCGGCTCTACTGAGGTACTTGATACGAAGTACCGATACAAGATATCGTCGCATTGGGGTACATGTCGTCATGCGAGCCTGCAAGTACCCCACCGAACTAAACTAGCTCGATTAAAGCCGCCTTGCTTCTGCAGAAGCACTCAACTAAATAGCATATGAACCTGCGACTGCAAGCAGTCTACGGAGTAAATAAGTACGATACCGTCGTCTTATTGCTCATGATTATTATCGTTTTCACATGCCTGCCGTCAAGCTCTTTTCAACATGGTCGCGCAGTACCAGCATTGTCTTTGGCCACCAAAGATGATGGGTAAGTGTCCTGCCATCGAAAATTTATCGTTTCGAAAAAATGAGTACGTGACAATCAGCATCATAAACAAGCAGACATGTACGGAGTAATGAAGACCTACTTGCAGCTTGTCAAACTTGCCTGGCAAGTGGCAAGCAAGTATTACTTCATGATACTTGACCATTGGCAACGAGCATGGGCTGTGGACCCAGTTATGAGTTACGGCGAATGTTCATACCATGTGGAACAAGAACAGCAATAGTGTTATGTCGTGCCAGCACTTGCATTTCGCGCATAGCTCCCACTCTGGTGAAACCAAGCAGCTGTCGCTTCGACCCCGTTTTGCTAGAGTTGCTAGTTACCACGTACAGTTCCCAAGTCATAACATTCAACTAAACCGTTTACGACTGGAATTGGAGTGGCTGCATCCGTTGTCCCGTCTGCACCGAGACTCGTGCTGTTGGAAAGTATGGCTATCCGGCAAATCCGCTCTCTATAATTGGGGTTGTCTTGACGTCAAATCACCCAGCTGGTTGGTTAAATGCTCACCTGAGACTATTATCCCAGCATAGTTTCAATGCCAGTTCCTTTCATACGAAGGGGCAAACAATACTTTTCATTGCTTTGTACTATTGTTAGTCTCAGGGGAGAACGAGAAGGAGGCGAGAAGAAGAAGGAGAAGAAGAAGAATAATAATTATAGAAACTGGAACAATTGTACTCCGTACCGTACACGTCACTGGGATTGGAGAATGCTGATGGCGCCTCTGCACAGGCCGCACGAGGAAGACATATTGGAACCAATTCGTCTTAGGTAGCCGCGTGTCTCTCCGGAGGAGACGTTCCTTGAAACTGAACCGGCACTCTAGTCTAACTAGCAATCAAGCAGGGTTGACCTGCGCATGCGTGTATGTGTGATCCGGCAAACTGGGGACTCTCAAAATCGACGTACTAATTGGTGTTTATTCTTTAATATGGAGATTGCGCATGTAACTAGAGGTTTACCGTAAGGAGTCCGGATAGCGAAGTCAACACAATGCATCACCGCCATCTTACGGAGTAATCAGCTCTGAGTTACTACTTAAAGTACTCGTTCCGTAGACTCGGTAAAATGGTTAATTTCGAACGAGCCATCCAAGTTGGGATCAATTGAGAGGTTAGCCTAACTAGCAGGGAAAACAAATCAAACTACGGAGTACAAAGTATACTAATAGCATTACTGTTTCTCATTGCCGGGTTGGGCGACTGCATTTTCTTCCTATCAGCGTCGACGGACTGGGAGGGGGAGGGCATGAGCAAGCAGGAACGGGACCAGTGCCTGCCCCAACTGGCACCAGCACCACCGTCTGTGTCGGAATCAGTATTGTATACAGTGCGAATAAAATAATTGAAGACTTGGTACAGCACCAATGTACACCATCTCAGCGGGACCCTCGAGACACGGCAAGTACCTTTACAGTACTCCGTACTGCATGAAATCATAGTCTCCTTCGACTTGCGCATGGGCACCAGCACCGAGTTGCTTTTCCGGGTCTCCAGCCCACACTGCAGCAGATGGAACGCTTAAGCAGCCACGTAGCTACGGAAGAGCAGTCATGAGCCCCCTCCTATTTGGCCGACTGAATTACCAGCACGCGCCCGGTCGCACTTCCACCCTCCATACCTCGCACCCTCGGCCTCCCTGCACCACAGCAAGACAGGTGGCCAAGTTAGAAAGGGAAGGGCGAGCGCTGGCACGTACCAGTTGCTCCATAGCCTGCAGTACCTAGTACATTACCAGGCATGAGGAATCTGTGGCACTTCGCTCGGTGCCCATCGCTTCCGACGCCTCGTCCCTTCTCCTTTGGGAACGGTTTGTGTGGTCCCTCTGCATACTTTTTATTAATGTGCGGCGCGTGGGTACAGCGAAACGCAGCAAGGCCAAGCAAAGGCAGGCGCAGGTCATCAGTCCCCGGTTTGCAGCCAGTTACTACTGCATGGCAACCGCGACACCTTGGAGGTGTAAGTTGCAGTTTCCTGCCCATGAGCCCGAGGTCGACGGTGCTTGCCGGCCACTCACCCAAGCAACCAAGACCACCACGTCCACGCGCTCTCCCTCGTCACTCGCACTCCCCCCCGGTTTATGTTTTGGTGTATGAGGTCTTGCGACTTTGTACTACGTAGTTACTCTGCTTGTTGTACTCTGTACTCTGTCTCTGAACTCTGTTTATAACTAACTAGGCTATTCGGTAATTTTGCATCGTGTGTACTCCGCAGTATGCGAGCGTATGTTGTAAATATTGCAGGCGCGGAGGACATAGTCTGTTACAGATTCCACGGAGGGCCAGCTGGCGTGCCTGGTTGATCCCGTACTGTAAAGTAGCTACGTCGTACTCCAGACTTCTTGCCTCGCATGTTCGTATGCAGTAGTTACTCCGTAAGCTGCCGCAACATTACCATTGCGGAGCAGATCAGACTGTGTGTGGTGTGCGTATTCGTGCGGGCAGTAGCTCTGACCTCTCCCTCCAAACCAGACCATGCTTGCCTGGGCAGGAGTGGGCTGGGCTGGGCTGGGCTGGGCGGACTCATGACTGGGTTAGTACTTTGTGACTGCGACTTCGTAGACTAAGTACTAGTAAGGCCCTGGCCTGGCTACACTCTGGAGGACTTGGAGGGACGGGATTGTGTCGGCCGCGTTCCTCCACTTGAGAACACACACGCTTCCCGTACGCGGTCGCGCACCCCCAAGATCACTCGCCCACCCAGCGCCCATAGTAAAAAGGCTGTCTCTCCCTCCTCTTCTCCCATACAAATTTCCCACCCAAATTCTCCCATACAATCTCCCTCCCGCGTCTACCTCACAACACACAACGCGACCGTTGGTGAGTACCTTGCCTTTGCACTGAATCGCTGCCAACATCAGGTCACTTGCATTTCCAGCATCAATCGCATCGTTCTGTTCCTGCATTCCCTGAGAGTTTTTTCCCGCGCTCTCAATCAGATTTTGGACCTGTCACGATTCCAATTTTGCAATTCAGAACATTGTCCGTTATGCATCGTGGTGTTTTAACCAGGCAGCTCATCCGGCCTTCATCTTTCATCCTTTCAACACGCCTCCATTTGGGATCCATCAATAAGGCTGACCATTGGACAACAGACTCATCTAGTTGACATCTCTTCGTTTTCACAAAACTTTTATCCAGGTAGGTAAATTTTGTCTTCGCCATATTTTTTTGGTGCGAGAATACCTCACCTTGGTTGATTGAAGAAATTCAAATTGCCTTCACACCTCACTACCCTCTCACTATGAGCTTATCACTTACACCCAACCAACCCTACGCTTCTCACAACGCCGGCAATGCGAGCTTCGCGTGCCTGACGCCACTCAATTTTGCCGTGCACTATGAGCAACTCACCATCAATTCTCTTAAATTTTTTTTTTCTTCAAATGCAGGATCGACTAAGTACTAACGCTACAACAGTCAACAGTCAACCACATTCAAAATGGCCAAGGCTGCTGCTAAAGATAAGACCCAGGCCACCAAAAAGGAAAGGCGCGGCAAGAAGGACGCCAGTGGTCGTGGTAAGGGTCCCAAGCGTGGCCTCTCCGCATATATGTTCTTCGCCAATGAGCAGCGTGAGAATGTTCGTGCTGAGAACCCCAACATTACCTTCGGCCAGGTTGGTAAGGTTCTGGGTGAGCGCTGGAAGGCTTTGAACGACAAGCAGCGTGTCCCTTACGAAGCCAAGGCCGCCGCTGACAAGAAGCGATATGAGGATCAGAAGGCCGAATTCCTGGTAAGGCTGTTTCCCTTTGCAAATTTATTCCCAATGTAGATGCTGATATGTGCCCAGGCTGGAGAGGAGTCCAACTAAATGGCATTCAAATGTTTGGCCGGGGTTGAGTCACGCACATCTCATTGTACTTTAGTCCCGTGCTGTGGCAGACATATTTTTCCTTTATATCTTGGGCAGGGTGGTGTTGTATGAATGCGCCGGACGGAATGCGCGTGCTTTTGCTTTTAGGTGCGGGTATCAACTGGAATTGGGTCTCGTTATGTGGTCAAATAAGGCGACTGGTTCACGCCGCAGGCTTTCCCCAAGTCTTCGTACACTCGATTGACCATAATGACGTAAAATGACAAGTTCTGTACGAGTATTAATTTTCGTAGCACCTGTGTTGCATATGTGATGTCTTGCGTTGTATGTGCCGAGTGCCTAACCTGGCCAGACGGACAGTTGTGAGGTTTGTTTGCGGCACGTAGCATTCAAAGAGGTTTGGGGCCTGCGAATGGCAGCACATCGTGATTCTGTTCTTTTCCGCGCTGTCTAGCGAGCACAGCCATCTATCTGTGCCTTCACCTGTCGCCGTGCTGGTGGGAAGTAATATTGACCAGCCTGATCGCCAATCATGCATCCTGCAAGTGCCGACCAAGTTCGACCGGCCAGCCCCAGCAGCCTTGCATCGACAAACACATGTTTGGTTGGACTGCCGCCTCGATATGGACCAGTTGGCCTTCGTGGCGGTGCGTGAGCTGTCGAGCGCTTTAGTGCCAGCTTCGCCGTTGCAGTTGGAGCGTAACTAAATAAATGACTACCTTCACCCGGACAACATGCACACCGCTGGAATTTCATTCAAGTGTCACCGTGATGGTTGAGCTAGTGTGCGTGTCTGCACTCCCACCCGAGGAAGGCAGGCATCTTGGGCGGAACACAGAAAACACGCAGCGGGTGGGCATGCATGAACAATGGCATTGTCCACAGTTTCATTATTACATGGACAAGAGGAGCTTGAAATTGAACAAAGATGTGGCCGTCATTGACACACGGAAACAGAGAAGCGAAGAAGTATTGGTAGTGCAATCTGCGAAGGAGGGTATCACGCTCGCACAACGTGTGCACTCTAGTTGCAATTCGCCCGAACTGAATTGCCTCAAGATGAAGCGTTGAAATTACCGGACAATGGCAACATTCATGGGCCCCGTCTGAAATGATCGAGGGACCGACCGCGGCCGAGTTGTGCTGGCACCACACACACAAAAGGGCGGGCATGCTTCTCCGCCTGCGGGTAACCACCAAATCCGTTTCCACACCAATTGTCTGATGCCAGCAGCGCGACGTGGTGCGTCTGGTGTTTTGTATGTAACTAACGAACTGATAGTCGAGCCGGAGTCCCCACGCCGATGGCCACGACAAAAGAGGCCCGACAGACCATCCCCATGGGCAAATGCGGCTCTTTCCCCTCAGACCCAACCAAGATCGTGCGACGCAAAAGTCGGGGAGGGGGGGGAATGTGTGGCCTAATTCTTCTTATCTTCGCTTCCTCGTGCGATCTTGTCTCTCTTTGGAGACAATGTTAACACTTCATGCTCAAAATACATAGCTGCCCAATCGCAATTGGCCCCAATTCCATCTGATATTGGCTCTATCTGGGGTTGTTATTAGACCTTTTTTTTTTTTCCTCTTTTTTCTCTCCAATGGTTGACGTCCGTCCAGTTTACGTCTCGTTGGACATCACCATTTTCGGCCCAATTCGGCATCACCCCACCACAAACCCAACCTACGTTCTATATCCGCCAACTGGCTATGCCCAATGATGGTCACAGGCGCAGCCAAACGGTTCAAGATTGATGACGGATTTCTAACTAAGCTTCTCACGTCACCGAGAATAGCGTTCTAGATGGGCATCCTCAAATTGGCCCCTCCAAGGCGAGCTCCTGTGGGTGACGAGGGGACCTCCGCTGAACTTCAAGTGTCCAGTGGTATACATATATGCGCGGTATCCAGTTGGAATATTCTCCTGGTTCGACATGGAATTGGCGGGTCCAACAAACGATATCACCATACTCGACGGCTGCTACTTGGAAGCTCAACGCTCTGACGACATCTCACTCAAGCTGGAAGGTCTTCGCATCGCACTGAATGAGCCCAGCAATTCTCACCTGGCACTCACTATATCTGAGATTCGCTCTGGTGCCCATCTTCTAAGACATCTGGCCGATGTAGCTCAGGTACACCGCGATCGCGTCCAATTCGTCTTAAATCCTTTGAATGCCGTATTGCCCTGCTTGAGCCGTTCTCTGCGTGACATACAGGACTGTTATGATGATCGTTCTCGCTCCAAACAAAATCGTTGGAGACAAATGTATCATTCCTTAACAAAAGAAGCTGGCGGGCTGCCCCTAACGTCCATATTTATATTGTACACTAAATACATTTCACTTTTACGGGACATTCTTACCAGGTTGGCTTCATCATGGTCGCCAAGACCCTGTCTGACGTCGATTCTAACACGTTTTTAGGTCACCTAACTTTGACCTTGCGTCCATGGACTACCTAAGTCTAGAAATAACTCGGTTACGAGAAGCCAGAGGGTTTGGTGTGTATAATTGCGTCCTCCAAGACTGTGAATTAACTAGAGTACACCACGCAGTTCTGACCTAGACCAGGTCCGCCGTCAATGGTTCAAGCCGGCCTACTTGTTCGGCATACAGGATACATGTATGGTATAGATCCAGTTCGTTTCATCTTTTTTCGAATATTGAACGGGAAACCCAGTGGCTGACGCTCCGGCAACAGATCACTCACTGGGCCGAGCACATCTTCACGTTTCCACCGCCATCCAAGACATCACTCGGTAATGTGGGCAAGTAAGTCATCCCAATCGTCGCTTTCTCCCACTTAGTCGAGGTTGGCAGATTCTGAACTGCTTCGCAGAACGAAAGCACTGGGACCACATCGAGAATTAGGTCATCACAATATCCCCATGAACTCCAAGGTTCTTTTCCGCCAGTAATTCTTTCCCGTCCAATCATCCCCTCGTTTCTCGTTACATTCAATAATTTTGACGACGCCATTCAGATCATTCGATCATGACCAACTATCTCTCACGGTTTTCAACAACCCCCGAAACAGCTGCGCATACATACTTATCCGGATATTTAAGGACGACAGGCCGTGGTTCTCACTGCAAGGCGCCCACGAACTGTGCATCGAAAGGTCCGGCAGCTCCTTGCAACTTCGACGATGGAGCAAAACCGAGAATTGCTCCAAACCATGGGCTATATTGTTTTTCCTAACATGGGAGGGTACGTCCCTGATATGCAGTTAGCTGGTCTTCAGCTATCCGAACCCCTCGTCTCTGCCAACACTCACGTCCGCGCCTTAGAACTAGTCCTCATGTACTGCACATTTATATCACTAAAGGCCCGTAATAATCTGACATTACAATTTCGGTCCGATGAGCTAGAGCTGCGTGGAGAAAAGAAGCTCTTTCAAGCGTATGGATCAAGATGCCAACCCTGTCGCCACTTACTTTCGAGTGTAATTAACGTGCTGCAGATGCATACGGGACGATGGTTTCAACCATTCCTTAATCGTGTACGAGGACCGAGCCACGCGCGGCCTTCGCCTCCACGCAGCCGTCTGGGACGGCGAGCTACGCCAATGTCCTGTCTGGACTGCCTTCGGTACAGTCTGCCGACCAACCAACCCACCGTAGGGTCCGGGCCAATGCCAAACGCACAGCAGGCTAATCAACAGTTCGCAATTAGTATCCCGACAAGCCACGTCGATGACCTGGCTGGTCCGAGTGTCTCAACACAAAGTCCGCCTCGCAGACATTCAACTATTCATCTTTTGCAAGCAGTACCGAGAACAGAGTCAACGGAGAGGCCGGTCGAATGCCTTCCAGATTGAATTTATGAGCTACGATGGTAAGATCTGCAATGGATGGGGGCGGACCGTGACAACAGCAACAGCAACATATCATAACGCAGCCAGCCCACAGAGTCGTCGACCTACTTCATCAACACTGCGCTGACTATGAAACATAGCTGCCCAACACTTTGAGGACGTGTTCTACCGACGCGGCCGATAGCACGACGACACGACATGATGATTTAACGAAACGATCCGATTCTTGGGGTCTGGCATTACGGAACAGCTAAAATGATTGCATTGGGAGCGCGCGCGCGTGTGTGTGGTGGGAGTTTCAGGATCGACAGAAATTTTGCCTTTTCCTCGTGTTTCATGATACCAATTAGTTCGTGTATTTTCCTAAAAGTTCTGTGAGGATAGAGAGCCGCAGGCGGGGCGAAGGGAAAGAATGAAAGGGGTAAAAGGGACAACTGCATCTCTCATCTTGCATTTTCTTTGACTGAAATTACGTGTTCTTTGATTCTTCTTCATAAAACGCTAGAATGCCACAGATATAATTTTTTCGTCTCTCCTCCTTTGAAAGTTGCCACAACTACCACGAACGAAGCTCACTTCGCTATTCAATCAGGTCCTCCTCCGCCCTCCACTCTCAACTTTCACTTTAGATCCGTCTTTTCAACACACATCCATGTCGTCAACTGTTCTCATCCCTAGACAGAATAACCCTTTAAGTCTTGACATCGGGTTCATCGCGGCCCACGTGTTCCTTAAACTTGAGCAGCTCAGTAGCAAACTTGACTTCGGCTTTGAGGAAGTCTTGCGCATCCAGTTCATACGTTGACGGGTCGCTGCTGTGCTGCTCAATGTACAGACGGATGGTGGCGCCGGAGGAGCCAGTGCCAGAGAGACGAACGACAATGCGGCTTCCGGAGGAGAAGCAGGCATACAGACCTTGGTTCGAAGACACAGAGCCATCTAGGTCGGTGTACGAGAAGTTGCCAGCCTTGGTAACCGTGCGCTCTGGATGATATGTCAGTTAGTGATTTGGGCTGACTGAACCAAAAAATAAAATACAAAAAGGGGGGGAGGACCGAGAAGGAAGGGGAGAAGAACGGAGCCATGATAAGTACTAACCTCCAATTTTACTCCCCACGAACTTCGGGTCAGCAACCAGACTCTTCAGCTCACCAACAACCTTGTTGGCGCCCTCGGAGTCGACGTCCTCGTAGTCGTAACGAGTAAAGAATGTACGGCCGTACTGCGTCCAGAAGTCCTTTTGGATCTGCTTAATAGATGGTGTGACGCCAGGGTTCTGAACGCCAAGGCCAGCAATAATATTGAGCCAGGCAACAATAGCCCAGAGACCGTCCTTCTCTCGAATATGGTCGCTTCCGGTTCCGAAGCTCTCCTCGCCGCAGATGGAGAGCTTCTTGGCGTCGAAGAGAGCGCAGAAGAACTTCCAACCGGTGGGGACTTCGTAGCAATCCAGCTTCTGTGCCTTGGCAACGAGGTCTACAGCACCGGAGGTGGGCATGGATCGGGCAAGGCCGTTGACGCCGTTCTTCTGGAAGTACGGAATGAGCTTGGCGTGGTGGGCGATGATGGCGAGAGAGTCACCGGGCGAAACGAAAGCGTTGGCGCCGTAAATCATGTTTCGATCGCCGTCACCATCGGAGGCAGCTCCGAAGGGGATGTTGTTCTTGTCAACAACTTCGACTAAAGAGTGGGCATAGGTCAGGTTAGGGTCAGGGTGGCCGCCGTTGAAGTCCGGGCTTGACACGCAGTTTTGCGTGGCTCCTACCAGGCCAAACTCCTTATCAAAGATTGCCTTTCCATAGGGTCCAGTAACACCGTGCAGGCCGTCGAAAAGCACCTTGAAGTCAGGGTGGGAGGCGAAGAACTTCTTGATGACGTCAAAGTCAAAGATCTCCTTAAGCATGGCAACATAGTCGGCAGTGCTATCGATGACCTCAACATCGAGCGAGCCATACGTCTTGGAGCCAACAGTGGTAATGTCAATGTCGGGGATCGAGGCAAGCTTATACGACGTGAGGGTCTTGGAGGTCTCGTAGATCTTGTTGGTCACGGACTCAGGGGCGGGACCGCCATTTGCCAGATTGTATTTGATGCCGAAGTCATTCTTGGGGCCTGTCACATAAGAAAACGATAGGGAGTTAGCTAATACTGCGGAAACACATCTTAGATAATTTTATCTAGTTTAATTTGTGCCATACCGCCTGGGTTGTGGCTGGCAGTGAGCAAGATGCCGCCTGTTGCCTTTCGCAGCCGGATAACATGGCTGGCGGCTGGAGTAGACAGAATACCGTTCTGTCCGATGAGGAGCTTCTTGACACCGTAGGCGGCGCTGATCTTGGCAATCAGCTGAATCACTTCGGGGTTCCAGTATCGCCCATCGCCGCCGATGACGAGAAAAGAGCCTGGGCAAAAATCCAGTTAGTCATGAAGGAGCTTCAAGGAGTAGAGGGGCGGTGCATGGTTCATTAAGTGCCATATGACTTAACAGGGTACGGGGCTGATCAAACCTTCAACGCCTTCGGGAATGGACAAGAGAATGCTGGCAACAAAGGCCTCGCTGTAATGAGACTGCTGGAAAACAGTAACCTTCTTGCGGAGACCAGATCTAGCGACAATTGGCGTTAATGTTGGTGATCCTGAGTTGCACAGCTGCGGTGGAGCTCTTTCACGCTGTATTTGACTTACGTGCCAGGCTTCTGGTCCTGGAAAGGCTGGAACTTGACGGTCTGAACATCCATATTTGCTAGTATGTCTGAAGGTTTTTTGGGTTGTGTGAGAGAGAAACAAATTGGCTCAAAATGCTAAATTAGGTGAGAAGATTACAGAAAGGAGACAGCTGCTGTTGGGAGGCAAATTGGGAGGAGGGGAAGCTTCTTGAGCTAGCTTGAGGTAGTGGGGGTGCTTTTGGGATATCAATCAATCTTGGAGGGGTAGCTTGGATCGACGCCGATTTATCGGCACTGTAGTAGGTCTCATAAAAAGTGCTCATGTCTACAGTGCCAACAACAGCGGGACCTACAACCATGCATGCAAGTTGAGCCGTTCAGGCCAAGATTGTGATTGTTGAAATGGCTGGCCAATCTGCAGCCACGGGACGGAAACGAGCTTCTCAGGGTAACGGTGGCAATTTCCTGTCCATTTGCCGCGTCTATCTCTGTGACATTATGGTAGTACAAGGTGTAAAAAATTATGGCAATTGTCTCAGTTGAGGCTATTGGACGTTCGAATTCCGGTACATTACGGAGCAAATAAATAAATCTCACAACACGGTCACGTAGGCGAACAGATCCCACTCAAAGGGGTTCCTCCAGCTCAGGTCTTGCAATCATTGACTTGTTTTCCTTCTTCAGTTCGTCTAGACATTGGAGACCTAGTCAACCATGCCTCATGCCACTTATGTATCATTACATCATTTCACAGCAGCTCGCTATGCCTGGCGAAAGATGGCATTCCGATAATATCTAGCCTCCTCAATGCTCTCAAGAATATCGTCCCGTGCCAAGTGTCTTCCCTTCTTGACTGGCCTCCGATACATTACCTCACGAGGACACCATCTCATACCCGCTTCCTTGATGGCGCTGACATCCAAGATACGATGGTGCAAATGCTCAATCACCCTGGCATAAGGCTCCTTTCTCAAGAACGCCCTGTCGGCATGCACGCTATTCCCAGCCAGTAGGGCTTTACGCTTCTCCGGTATGAATTTTGTGATGTACTTGTACAGACCATCAGCAGCTTGCTCGGGAGTCGTCGTTGATGCCAAGACGGCAGCTGTTAGACCAGAATTTGCGTGTGTTCGAGTGCACCATTCGTCCATTTGGTTCAGTCGAGACGCAGGAGAGTGGACAACGGCATGATATCCTTCTTGGTCTAATATTTGTAGGTTGCCCGTGGTAAGTATGCAGAATATTTCGATAATCTCCTCCGTATCAGGGTTCAGCCCAGTCATCTATCAGCATCAGGACGTGAGTATAAAGTTTCCTCTCTCCGAAAATGTAGCTTGTACATGGCAAGATAGACGTAAAGGCACCAACTAGTCCTAATTACAACCAAGCCTTAAGCTCCTCTGGGATGATATAAATTCACGGATCAAGCCACAGAACGCACCTCGCAATCAATCCAAACAAGGGGATCGTCCGTCGCACCTGACTGAGGGGCTATGGTGTCAGACGCCACGGCCGTATGGGTAGCCATAACAGGGAGGCGGAATTAGCAGGACGAGAAGTCGAGGGATATGAGATTGGTGGGCAAAAATTGATATTGTTGCATGGAGCCACGAGAAGCTTTAGTTCCTTACTAGCAAGTTTGGATACGACTGATGTATCAAAGCGATCCACTTTTTGAAAGTGAAGCTTTGTCATGCAATATCCTCCGTACGGATACATGTAGCCACCACCAACAATAACAACAGCCAGCCAAACACTAATGACATTGATCATCCAGTGAGGATACGAAATAGTTATCCCACCTGTGTTCAGTGCATACTCGAGAACAAAGTTGACCGACTGCACTGAAGAGACGTCAACTCCAGTGCTTGGGCAGGACGGCCCATGAGCAAACGAGCTGTGCAGATAGAACCTCCTGGCGTGGAAAATGAAATAAAAATTGCCATCCTATCTTGTTGGTCCTCCCCCGCATATTCCCAGGTGAAGAGGCGCGGAGAATGGAGTGGCTACTGAATAAATGTTCGTCCTGGAGGTTTGTCTGATAACTAGTGTCCATAGGCGGCGGGGAGCTTTCCGGCTCTCGAGTGGCCTGTTAGGGGCTTGCTATTGGATGACTTCAACCTGTAGCCCTGTCGATGGGCAGCTGTCATACCCCAAGACTCCAGACTACAGCGCTGAAACGTTGCGTGGGGTGCCCCTCTGGTCCATTGATTCTCAATAGCTGCGCCATGATTGGCAGGCGCAAGCACATCTCGTAGCTCTTTCCCCGTTCAGGAAGTTCCGGTCTTTAAACATCGTCGGTTTGCCCAGCCGGTCAACCGGCACGTCTGTCTTGTTGTTCTACTTCTATTCGTTATGTCCGCTGCTGGAGGTGCCATATTTCACTGTCTAAATAAGTAGTACTCTCTTCCACCTTCTAGGTATCTGTGCTTGTTATCTAGGTTCCCTTATTTGCCATCCTGTGAATTCAGTCCAGCACTCGATCGAGAATCTCACAAGTCAACATATCACAGCTCAGACAATTAAGGCATCCCCGCAAGTTCTAAATCTCAGGACGCCCTCCACATCTGATTTCACATTCGCATCCTCAAAACTCATCACAATCGTCATTATCAGCTTCCGTCATGGCTGGTGTCGTCGATCCAGAATTCGCCAATAAGGCGACCAAGTCGCTTGAGAAACCTGACATGTCCCAAAATCCACCCCGCTTCATCATCATCGGCGCCGGTTCCCGCGGACAAGCATACGCCAACGCCATCGACAAAGTTTGCAACGGGGTAGTAAGCGCTGTATGTGAGCCATTGAAATTCAAACGGGAGACCTTGGGCCGGAAATACGTTTGGGGCGACGAAGGTCCCCAGGAAGGACAGTCGTTCGCCAGCTGGACAGAATTTGTTGACTATGAGAAGGCCAGACGTCAACGGGTAGATGCCGGTGAGAAGAATGTCCCTCTGGGCGTGGACGGCGCCTTTGTTTGCGTTCTTGACGATATGCACAGAGAAGTTGTAATTGCTCTCGCTGGCCTGGACCTTCACATCATGTGCGAGAAGCCGCTTGCTACCAACATGGACGACTGCCTTGCTATGTACCAGGCTGTGAAGCCCCTCAAAGGTTCCAGAATCTTCTCTATAGGCCATGTCTTGAGATACAGCCCCCACAATCTGATGCTGCGGAAACTGTTGGTAGACGAGCAAGTCATTGGCGACGTGAACAGTGTTGTGCACACCGAACCTGTTGGCTGGTGGCACTTTGCTCACTCCTTTGTCAGAGGCAACTGGAGAAACGACAAGACTTCAGCCCCTTCGCTTCTCACCAAGAGCTGTCACGATATCGACCTACTCCTTTGGCTTGTGTCGGCTCCTGCCAAAGCTGGTCAAGGCGAAGCACATCTGCCGGACTACATCACATCCACTGGCGGGGTGCAGTTCTTCAAGAAGAGCCGTAAGCCCGCAGCCGCTGGCAATGCCACCAACTGTATGAAGTGTCCTCTGGGCGACTCGGGCTGCAAGTTCTCGGCCAAGAACATTTACATGGGCGATCGGGTTGGCCTCGCCCGTGGCAACACCAAGTGGCCCATTGACATCGTCGTGCATGACATTGAAGACTACAAGACCCATGAAGAACGCCTCGATGTTATGGCCAAGGCCCTCAGCGAGGACTGGGATGACTCTACGCCAAAAGAGGAAGTCAGCAAGCGACAGTGGTACGGCCGTTGTGTGTACGAGACCGACAACAATGTATGCGACGAGCAGTTTGTCACAATCACTTGGCCCGAAAGTGTGCGTCCAGCCAAGCGTGTTACTTTCCACATGTCCGCACAAACCAAGAGACAATGTGAGCGTGTTAGCCAGTTTTACGGCGAGCATGGCGAAATCTATGCCGATTCCAGAAAGATCACTGTGGAGGATTTCAGGACAGGCGAAACCAAGACGTACGAGCCCACCACTACCGATCTTGGACACGGAGGTGGTGACACTGGCTTGGCGCAACAGTTCGTCCTGGCATGCGACAGGGTCAAAAACCACGGCTGGCCGGGAGAAAAGGCGCAGAACGAATTTGTCGGGTGCACCCTCGAGGAAGTCATCCGCAGTCATGGACTTGTCTTCGCTGCTGAAGATGCCCGTATTAATAGGAAAGTTGTCGATTGGCAACAGTGGTGGGACGAACACGTTACCAAGGTTGTTGGTAATTAAGCGAGGCGCCGCGGCAGGGAGGCGATGTGATGTGATTCTGGACTAACTTGGTGTGGTGTGTCGGAAATGAGTATGAACAAGATTTTATGGTAATGAATGTAGCGCAAATTATCGCTTTAATAATTGAGGAAATTGCAATAAATATATACAACAGCCGAACTATGAACACACGTCTCTCTGCATGGAACAATACATGTGCAGATACGATTACTACCCAGCGGCCGTCCTCCCTATGGCCGTGTCCATACAATTCAGCTCTTTTTTGTTGCTCCTGCAAGATAGCCCTCCCATACGCCGTGCAACAAAGCCCATATATGAACGAAAAGCCTCCAACATCAACTCTTTCACCAGCACCTCTCTTTCGCTCTAAAGCGCAGCCATTGATTATGGCAGTAGTTAATGCCCGCCCAATTCCGCTCTGTTATGCTCATTCCCCACGGGATGCTGAACAGCCAATTCACTCAGCGGTTGCTGCTGTCCACTCTCCACCGCCGAAGACGTCACATGCGAACTGGTAGCTCCTTTATAGCCCTCCGCAGCGTACGGACCAGACGTCGTGTGAGGGGGTGAGGAGCTCGTATAACTGGCAGTGTTGCCTGAGAGATTGTATCCTTGTGGCTGTTGCTGCTGTTGAGGCGGAAAACCGGGATTATAGCTTCCCTGAGGAGAGGACGGACTTGGCTGTGGATAGGCGCTCAAACGGGGATCGTAAACGCTCTGTGTTTGCGAGTATCCTCCCAGATGATAACCCTGATAATTCTGGGGGACCGCGGGTGACCCTCCACCCGGGTGGTGTTGGGGAGGTTGCGTCTGGGACATGTGTGTCGACGGCGCCGCCGGCGAAGAAGTATCCGACTTGCTGGACTTCTTTCTGCGCCGCAGCAGCAAGAAAGCACCTACTCCGACGAGAGCAAGGGCTGCTACGCCGCCGACTGTGCCTCCTGCTATGGCGCCGACATTGGAGCTGCTGCTGCTGTCACCGGTCTGGGTGGTGGTGTTTGTGGCAGATGTGCTTGTTTGACTTGTTGACGATGGAAACCTATGCGTCTTAGACCACGCCGGGTCGTAGTCGAGAAGCTTGCCGGAGCCGGCTGTCGGTGAGCAGTCCAGCGCGGTGTAGGTTCCAGTTCGGACGTTTCCAGACGAGAATGTGAGTGTGTAAGTGTAGCACTCGGGAGAATTGACGTTGCTGGAGGGGTAATTGGGGGTTAGCTCTCTAACAATTTTATTATATTCCCCCCCATTTCTTGGTGGGTGGTGTTAGGGAGCAACTGACCAGCATACTGTGTGGTAATCTGTAAGACTGTTGCATGCTCCGGCCGAGGATGATTGGTAGTTGATGCATTTGGTCTTGACGCGCGAGCAGTCCTTGTTGACTTCGCAGCAGCCAACGTAGCCGCTTTGAAAGGCGCACGTGTCTGTGCTAGACGACAGACAGACCAGCGAGTCTGATTGGGGGGGCAGCGTTTACTAGTTAGCATTTGCAATTTTTGGCAGCCATCCTTTGTCGCTTGCAAAAGGAAGGGAGGATAGATGGTGAATTTCGCACGTACTTCCGTTGGATGCGATGAATCCGCACGTCAATGGTCCAAGAGTATACCCGTCCAGCCTCGGCTGCAGGTCCATGCGTCCAAAGAGGGCATTGGGCCCGTCAGTTGGCCGGGGCGATTGCCCCTGAGCCATTTGCGCCTCATGGTCGATGCTGGAACCCGTTTGTCTCGCGGGGGTCCACGATTGTTCGTCCGGAGAGCGCGCTGCCGCTGATGCTGCTGCCGCGATAAAGGCCAGATGAGTGGCAGAGTTGTGCCTCATCGCTGTGTAGGACGAGAGTGGGGGAAAGATGGGAATATGAGGTTCTTTTCATGAGTTTGTTGTTATTGTTGATGTTGTTGTT
>JASWJB010000362.1:0-39923 GCA_032433595.1 Conoideocrella luteorostrata
AAAAAAAAGGAAGATGGCATCTGACCCCACTGCCAGCCTCATCGGTTTACATTTACCTCTTTGGGTGTTGCACGGGCTTCCATTTCATGTACAATATAATACGCAGACCCCTGTGGCTTGGCCCATGTGCTGGCAGATCATCTAACTTCTGGTGAAATAAATCTGCCACACGGACGTTCACCATGCATGGAGGCTACTACACGATCAGTCAAAGAGGTGCGGCTTCTACAACCACGTTTTGCTTGCACCTATTAGATATGGGAAGTAGTTCATTTGTCCGACATGTTGCCAATCTCATGCGTTCAAACAAAGCCCAAATGGGATCTTCACGTGAGGCATTCCGAAAGTCCAATCAAACCGAGGTCACCCGGCATTTTTAATGTTTCACTTGTTCAATTTCGATGTCAGTTTCTTCATGGGCAGGTCACCAATTATAATGTAGTTACGGAGTACACGTCTGCAGAGTTGCTCCATACGCAAGGATGTGCACCGTAAGCATGTGTACCGTATCTCTCTGTGCCTTGCAACTCGACTGCACGCCGAAAAAGAGGTCGCATAACGCTTGTTTGCCTGCAATGCGCTGTATGTAAATGCTTCCACATGCATTGTTGCATCACATTATTGGCCTCCGTTCTTCCCTACGGTCTGGTTTTCAAATGAATTCATGACCTCCTTTTTTGCTTCATGCACAGGATGTGAGATGTGACACGTAAGGAGGGGCGGGAAGTCTGAGTGACGATGGCATGCATCCATGGCCCACGCCGGGCCACCATCGATACAATGTGTAACCGGACCTGTTGTAAGAATTATTGTCTTGTCATACGGCTTGGGATAATACTCGGCACTTTTTTCCAAATACTAAAACCGTCTTGACTTGGCGAGCCTGAGATATCGGACGAAAATGATATTGAATTAGCATGGTTGATGTTCATTTTGGACTGTGATAGAGACTGTCCCATAGCATTATCACAGAAATTCAGAGGTCAACATAGACATGAACTTTTACTCCGCAAAGAGTTAGTTACACCCACACGAATCGCTCTCAGCATCATGAATATGATGATGGCTCTCTTTCTCCGGAGATATTCCACACCGAATATGGCTTACCGATTGGCGACCCATGCCAGGATGTGTATTCGTGTTACATCAACCCTCGATGTACATGTCTCCAAGAAAAGGTATCCCGCGACAAATATCGGGCTGGACAAAGCACAACTCGACTGTTATCATGCCACGTCAAGTCTCGGAACCTTCATCGTCGTGGAACGAACGACGCCAAAAAGACGATGAATATCAATCCGGAGTATTCCGTGGCAAGCTGCCAACTACTATACAATGCCCAAGACGCAGATTGTGAAAGGGGGAGAAGCGGCAACCCCTGTTACAGGTCAAAACGTCAAACGTGGCGCCGTAACAAGGAAGTTGGAGTTGAACGTCGAACCTCCGACGAGGGAACAACTGGCAGAGACCTTTCTACTTTCCCTTTTTTTTTATTTTCTTTTTATTTTCTCTGGCTTACCCCGTCAATGGCGCTGAAGTGGCACCGACCGAAGATGTCAGTTGCTCAGCAGTCTGGTGGGGCCTGACTTGACGTAAACCGAGGTGACTGGAGCCACCAGACGAAGACAAGCCTGGCGCTTCTCCGTTGTCACGGCAGGCACGGCCAAACAACTGACAAGTCAAGAAGCGGCACAGAAACCATTGGCGCCATTTGTTTTTCTGCGGCAAAAGCAACGACGTTGGCGACTTTCTTCTGGTTGTGAGACATGCAAGTAGTACGTACATAATACGCCATACTAGTAGGTTGCTCTGGAGGGTGGGATAGCGAGAAGCAAGGGACTGTTGCAACAGAGTTTTGGGTCTCATGCACGAGTCCTCCCCAATACGCCATCAAAAAGCCGTTCACCATCTTCATACTTACACATTTGCACCACCATGGCCGGATCATTCCAATGGCAAGTCAGGCTCATGTGCGAAGTAATCATCTGACTAGTTACTTCCAGCACCCAAGTACTCTGTAGTATGGACCATGCACGAAGCAATTCTCTGTGTATGGAGATCGCTCAAATAAGTCCACATAAAGTCGATATGTCGCCTAAGCCTGTAATCCCCCACTCCCACCAATTGCCCTTGGTTGTGCATTTCACCTTATCTCGTCGCATCTCGCAGTTTTTAGACATCCTATCAGCAACGTACTTATATAAGACATTCGTCCTAGCTCCTGAATCGGTTGTCTCCGCAACAATTCATGGGTATTGCGACTTCCACCAGCTCCGCATCACAACGGGGCAATCGTCAGCAAGACAACCACCCCTTAAGCTTGGAATGATTTCGCAGCAGGCTGCGACGCGATTGCCCATTACCCAAACGCCTAAAAAAAAGGTGGTCAATTAAATTAATAATTAATAAACGGTACAGAACTATCTATCTCTGAGTGCTAGAGCATCATAAAAGCCTATTGTATTTATGGAGTAAATACTCACGACCCTAGCAGTCCGTCTTCACCTGCTCTTTCGAATGTCGCAACGCCCTACATGAACAAACAGTGTCACATCGACGGGTAGCTCACTGCGCTCTTCAGCTCGTAAATGCAGTGACAGAGCCGTTACACATGACGGGACAAGTTTCGATTCCGACTGTAATCGAAGCCACCCCGTAGTGCGGCAAGCGGCGCAAGTTGCAGCGCTGCCGTCACGAATTCTTCTGTCACATATTACAATTCACATCGTGCCTTGCGTGCCTCAAATCCCGAAGATGGGACGGGATGCACCTGCCTGCATACAATGAGATGCGTCTCACGCTGTTATGACAGAAAAGAGGGACAGGCAAGCAGGCAGATTTCCAGTATTTCTGCAAAGGTGATGTTTGGTATTGGCAAGTTGGGCACGATGTCTGCCACAATTTTGACACCATTTTTAAGGCCGCTAACAATCTGAATTGTATTGTGCTTCGTACGGAGTACAAGACCTCAAATGGCGTGCCCCCATCCCGGTGAGAAATTCCGGGATAATGTAAACCTTGTTGCCCGTACCTGCACTGTGGGTCCGGTTATGATAAGAAATTAGCTTTTTCGAGGCGCAGGCACCAGGTTCGTTCCTCCCCGGCTGCGCCAAGCACCAGGGGAGCCTTGCTATTGCATTACCTGGCGATTAACGGAGCGAAAATTGATGAGCTAGACAAGCCAGGCAACCAGGCTAGTACTCCGTATTGTATCCTGCAGCTGCGGAGTGGCATATTCGGCAATAGTTCCTGTTCTCCCGCTTCAACCACCTATGCGGGTGAAAAATTACACAACCCCTAGGTCCGCCCAGCCACAGCGACTGAAGGGGTCGTGTAATTCTTCACCCGCCTGCCACCCATATCACGTACTCAGCTACCTACTCAAGGCGTCGACAAATTAATCAAGACATCCAGGGCAGAGGCAGAGTGCGTTGGCAGGCCCCAATGTCTCGATTAATCTGTCAGGCTCGTAGTGGGGTAGGCCCTGACATCTCGATTAGTTTGTCCTCTACCCGACAACATGGGATGGAGCGATGGCAACAGCCATTGCGTTCAAGGCGTTGTACTCCGTACATAATTTATTGTCGGTTATGACAATCCTAATTGAACAAACTCGTTCTTCTTAATGAGATAACTAACTACCGTTCGAGCCTGAGATCGCCTCAGCTAGATCACACAGTCTTGATCGCGAGCTTTGCCACTAGGTTCCGCTAAGCATCTCCAAGCTGCAAATTTTCCATTGCAATCGTTATTGTATCTATGTCCCCATACAATCGTTTGCCGGCGTGAAGTGCCAAATGCCAACGGTTCAGCTACGACAGAGCACCATTTCGATCACCCAATTTTACCTTGGCGCATCTCCTAACTTTCGTCCCAAGCTTCCTAATGGGACAAACCCAACGAAATACTAAACCCAAAGTAGACAGGCTATGTCGCCGCTCCTCGCTGCCATTAGAGTCATCACCAAAGTCTTCCAACGTTGTTCGGGTAAAATACGAAACCCCAATCTTGCCATTGAATGGAGCAGCGTTTGTTTCAATAGTTGATAGGTCCTCCGCCTCCAGGTTGGCGTCAATGGTGTTGCACGTTCGTGGGGAGCTCATATGCTCTCTTGCCTCTAGCATATCCCATGTTGGAGTTGCCTCGCAAACTGAACGCAGTACAGGATAGTACGTGGCTCCCAGAACACGGTCTAGGATGAACAACTCAAACTCTATTATCAGCCTGAACGTGCTATCGTTGGTCCTGAACACACTCTTCACTCCAAAGCGATTACAATTTCAGAGCCCATTTTTAAAGCTAGAACCTTCAGTAAATATCGGCCGACCAGTAAGCCCATGATACCGAATGGATCTTACCATTACCGAACTACAGAGCAGTCACGCTAATGAGAGCGGGTGCCTTAGCCGACCCTAGCACTGTATTTAGTACCGAACTAACTTTGGATTGCAAGCTAACTAGCTAAGACTTTGCAGGCACGCGACGAGCTTGAAAACAGTCCATACATTAACAGATGTACTCACTCGTACGGAGTATATTCATAATGGCTTTAATATACAACTATCTTAAGGTTATACTCCTCTAGTTTATCCGTCGCAACAACAGCAGGACGGAGATATCACAGGAAAGTATTGAACCATGTTGCAGGCGGCTTCCCATGCACTATCTGTGGGAGGTTTGGATACAGCTTGTGACTGCGATATGTAAGTCTCGAGTGTACTCCGTCCTCCGTGTTGCAATACAAGTATCCACCCGAAGTACCGTGGGAGCCACAGCCTAAAAAAAACAGACAAGAGAGTTACGTCTGATAAGCGATCCAACCAATATTATACTATTAAGTACGGCAAACGACGGAGTACGGAGTACAGAACTCGTCTTAGTCCGATCGATGTTTCCCGCACACATGCTATCGATTCATGATTAGTTATTACCAAGTACGTTGAGGCTGGCATCCTGGTCTAGCCAGTTCCCGTTCAACCTCCATTACGACAAAGCCTGGATCGAAGAAAGCTACAACCAGACACCAAACCCGCTTGGTGAATCGCTGAGTAGACCGGCGGGTGGTTGAAGCCGGTCTCCAACTACTTCGTTACACTGCGGAGTGCTCCGTACAACAGCAGCATTTCTTATGACGCTGACTAATTTCTCGATGCATTCGGAAGTCATTAAACAGACCGGTCGAAGTCGTCGCAACCTAGCAGCGTGAGATCGCGCCAGCAATGTTCGAGGTATCCACCAGCTTCCAGCACAAAGGTTCTCCATGTAATCCCTCTTGCAGAGATGAATTAGTTATGCCGCTCACTGAGGGCAGCAATTTTTTTGAACCAGCCTTAATGTCGACTCCATTCGTTAACAACAGCTAGTCTCCGCAGCACCTCTCTTTGCTGGCTTTGCATTAGCGCCACGGATAGACTTCTGCCACGAGTTGACGGTGAATCATGTTGTGTAACATTTTCGGCGTCTTGCTAGTTGCATGTTTACGGAGTATATATCAGTCATATCATTGCTTGCCACTAGGCAATTGACCGGTATTGGTTACCGCTATATGCACATCTCGACAAACAGACGGCGCTGAGTCTGCGAATATATCCTATAGGAACACCAGAACTCACGTCACTACCGTGTCATCATTTCAGAAATGCACACGTAAGGTCTCTCCCGTAGTTCAGCAGTGTTCAGAACTGATCAAAGTAGACCGGTTCGCCAACCAGGTAGTGGTATGGACAACAGCTGTACAACACGAAGCGCAAGAAAGCTCCGATTGACGATAGGTTCGGGAGAGTATGCGGTCGACGAAGTGGTCATCTCCCGAGGTAGTGCAGACTGGTTTCGGACACAGAGGATTGGCAGCACCCATACCTGTCCTGACGGACGAAGCTTCAAGCCCCTGTTATTCATTCACAACATCCCTCAGTGATAGAGCAATGCTGTGAAATTCCACAAACTCATAATTGACCCTGGCAGTACGGAGTACTAGTTAGCAGAGAAAGTAGCAGGTGTTTGCGAGCCAACATCCCAGAATCTTGATCGGCAGTCTAGCTTGTAGAGGTTATGTTTCACTGCGCACGGCCATAGCGATTGCCTGCTACGGAGTGAGTATTTTTATGGGCCTTATGGACCCTCAACTTTTTGCGGCCAAAAATCAAATACTACTACGGAGTAAAATACTCCGTACTCCATCCGTGAGTATCTGAGGATCCACAGCAGAGGCGGCAAATCGGCAAGTTGATTGGTTGGTTGGAGAATCCACGGGCGAAGTTCCTTAACAAACAGCAAGGGGGCCTTGTATATTTCGCTGGGACGCTGCTTTTTTTTT
The DNA here is from genome assembly GCA_032433595.1 of Conoideocrella luteorostrata. Classification (NCBI taxonomy): domain Eukaryota; kingdom Fungi; phylum Ascomycota; class Sordariomycetes; order Hypocreales; family Clavicipitaceae; genus Conoideocrella; species Conoideocrella luteorostrata. Next base: position 6,317 of record JASWJB010000362.1, read on the forward strand.
GTGACCAGTTCCGTCTGCATAAGGACACCATGCCTTTTACATGGGCCAGACCAGGGCCTCTTGACCGGACAAAAATAACACGAGCGCCAACGTCGGCAGTGACAAGATGTTGCAAGAACATGGCGGACAAACGCGCGCCCTAATGCAAGCCGTCAGTCCAGGAAGACCCGAACAAGTGGTATGTCTGGTAGCAAGCCCTTTTAATATTTTGGTGTCATTTAGTAGTCATATTGTCTCTCCTCGGCACTGCAGCCGCTGCCGCGCAATGGAAAGTTAGGCTCAACTACGGAGTACTAGAGTATCTGCATACATACGGAGTACAGAGCACAGAGCATGTGATGTAAAGTGCTTGGTGCTGCACTCAGTAAGCGTACGGGATGCCTAGCTTGGACGAGAAGGCATTCGTATGTCTCGTATGTCTCGTCAGAGCTGCAACAGCGATGTTGTGAAATATTCGAAGGTACTGATCAAGGGATGATGCAAAGGCTAATCACATCACTCATGGTGATATGTGCATCGAGTGTATTCGATCACCGCACCCGGCGTATCTGTCTCTTCTCTCTCTTTTTCTCTTTCTTCTCGGTGAAAGATATGGGCGTGTAAATAACTATTCCAGTACAAACAGAGGGTGACGTGCCGTATTACTCTATTCCTTCATACACACCTCTTAATATAACCCTCCTGACGTTGGACCACTACTCAAGCTGTGTCATCCGCGCCGACTGAAATAAACGGTGTACATCGGAGTAGGTGTGATCCAGAGCTATCCATTGATCGCCGCGGCATAGTAGAAGTGGGCTGCAGGGTTCTGTGCCGGTCTAACGGATAGTTACTTACGTACTCCGTATTCCGTACGGAGTACAAAGCAGTTACTCTCTTAGCCCATTTTTACTGCATTAACCCTTTCTTCCTTGTTGGCCGAACTTTGCACGCTAGTAGGATACGCCATTTAGAGTGCGATCGAGCCAAGTTGGAACGCGGCCCGCGGTCGCTCAGCTTGAGCCCAAAGCCTCAGCAATAGGCCATCGCGAACTATCCCGAACAGTGGTGTCGAACCTACATCTCTTCTACCTTCAATGGAAAATACTGGCTTGGTTTATGTACATATGATACAGTAGTCTTTCTTCGTGTGGAGAGTTTTAAGCACGGGTTAGTGGTGCTATATGGATCACGATCTGTAATATTTCGGCTGCATAAGCTTTGCCTTGCTGGCAAATACTACATAGATTCGTCGCCTATCTTGTTCTAGGTGATTGCTAGTATCAGGTACCGTCCTCAAAGAGCTACACCAATGCTGAACAGCTTCCCAACCGCATGTGATGGTCACACAGGGGCGACGAGCATGCACTATCTTGCATGAAGACTTGGAACCGGTGCCATGGAAAGCAGGATCCGTACCTTTTCCAATGCGTCCTGCACTCGCGCAGTCACAATCCGCTTTATATCTTTGTTATACCCTCACATATACCGTGTACAGCGTCAATAGCACTCTACGACCGACCGAATCATAACCATCAGCCACCATCCACCGCACGGATCAACGGTACGAAATTGCTAAGGCCCCTTTGACGGCAACTCTTCCGTATTGTCAACATGATACTGAGATTATCTCGTCATCAGCCTGGGTAATTACGTTGAAGTATGGGGGTCTAGGGTAGTGGGCCACACCGCACTGCACTGGGAAATATGTCGGTTATTCGAGTGACTTCGGCCCGCTGTCCTCGTATGATAGCTCCGACGAATTTCTGTTTAAACTGATAAACAAGTAACTGCGAGTAACTAGAACTTTAACAGCCCTGTTTGACTTTCACCAATTTGACAGCTATTTCATCTACAGGTCAAACATGGGTCACGGTTTATGGAGTCTCCTTGACAAATATTCGGGAGTCGGGCTAGACTTGAATGCCAATTCGACATGGTATACTCGATCAAGCCACAGATCATACACGGTTCGATTGGCAAGATGCGCAAGATTTGGACTCATAAAGCTTTTCTCATATGGTCGACCCATCCAGGTAAGACTGTTGCCAGTTCAAACACGTCTGTGGAGTTATTCCATCCCCTATCCGTCTACTCCGTAGATTGTTCACTTTTGTGAAACAGCCTTGATCAAATAATCACGGCAGCCACCGTGGGAGAGTCATCGTTCACTTAAGTTGAGAATTTGCCTTTTATTTTTATTTTTTGAATGGCATTTTGTCCCGCAGAAGTTGTTGTAGGATTGCTGAATCAGTCATCAGTGGAGCTGCATAACCATGCTGTGTTGGCGTGAGTTTTACTTCTCCCAAATCCTTGGTTGAATTAATAAATTTTCTGCCTGAATAAAAAAGTACCAGTATAGGCTTCGGTTTTTTTTTTTTTTTCTCCCTTGCGCGTGCCACTCTATTGAAACAAACCATGCTACCTTGTAAGTTAGAGCATGTTCTGCCCAAAGTGGTCTGTTCTGGGAAGTTAGTAATTTGCGGGCTATGATTGGTTCGGGCGGAGACGGCATTACTAAATCATTCTGTGCGGTTACCGAAGCCCGTATAGCATCATACGTTTGTCAGCCGACTTCCAAAATGGACCCCCGATCCTCAATCAACCCTGGGGGTAAAGAACACACTGCAGTCCCTGCCACGCAAACTTACCCATGCGGCCTTGTGAAGCATTTTTCTTCTTTCATGATATCGAGATGAATGCACATACACTGGTGGCTCGCATCGCGCTGCAGCACAGTTGCTACTCACTTCGGCAGCTTCCGGCAACCCGATTATTCGCTTCATCTTACCATTCTTACTCACTACCGACTACTACCCCCCACAATGCGAACCAAGACGACATTCCCGAGAGGCCAATAACCCAACCAGAGCCTCTGCCGAAAGTTCACGAGACCCGCCCGCCACCAAAGCAGGAAATACCACTCTCGGTGCAACCGTCAACCAAAGGCCAGACCTCCAGCACAATAATACATGATGACGTATCACAAAAGCCGAAGGCCGCGCGGCCGCGCTCCAAGTTACGAGCTCTAAAAGCGGCCATGAAGCTTACACCTGCGGCTGTGGAGCAGCTTCGAATGATGTTGGACCAGCCGGACCCCAAACTTATCAAAGTCGGCGTTCGAAACCGAGGCTGCAGTGGACTTGCCTATCATTTGGAATATGTCGATAAGCCGGGAATCTTTGATGAGATGGTGGAACAAGATGGAGTCAAAGTACTCATCGACAGTAAAGCACTATTCAGTATAATAGGTAGTGAGATGGATTGGGCCGAAGACAAATTGAACCAAAGATTTGTTTTTAAAAACCCCAATATAAGTATGCGCCTTCGGCCACGACTTTCAATACTCTTTGATGTCAAACGGTGCTAACCACACGAATAGAGGAACAATGCGGCTGCGGCGAGTCCTTTATGGTTTAGAAGAGTTCAATCGACCGCAAATCAAAACCATAGCTGAACACATTAAGTTCGCTCACGGTATCGACCCGAGCTGACAGCGACAACCTAGTAAAAGTGCGCTGTGCTATGCAAGCTATTTTGCATAATTTGGCGTTACAACGTTGTTATGCCTATGGCTACTCTCGTAATTTCATGCGATGAGAGATTGTATGACAGGATCAACGGGGAAGATAAGCAGATAGGTGGTGGACAGAACAGCATTATGAGGCGCAGAATTGGATTCTTGGATATAGAATATGGCAAATTCCAGCCTACTTGCGATATCACTGTTTCGTCAATACCTCTTTTTTGTACACATACTACTGAAGCCACTGCTGTGGCGTGGGGAAGCATGCACAAACGTCCCATCGAATAGACAGAAACAAGTGCAGCATATTGATGCATCCGCGATCATTGCGACTCGATACATTAGGATGATAACTTCACAAATAATGGACGTGGCTTTCCTCTGGACAATATGCTTGCTGAGGGATAATCAAGTTTTCGACGAGGCGCACCTTTCAACAATGACGTCGTCACGTGGCGTGGCGCGTCTAGCGTGTTGCTTTTGATGTCAAGGTCAGAGTTCATTCACGGTAGCTTATCATTCGCTGCACGCTTGGCGATCCATGCAACGTATGAGTATATATTTATCGATAACCCCCGTGTCTATTACATATATATACTTCTGTATATTTCTGATTCCGTCTCATCGTATTCAACATTGTTCTCCACTTGCAAAGCCGTCTTGGACCGACAAACATAGTCGGCTCTGTATACGCAAAGCAAATAAATATACGGACCACCCGTTACGAGTCCAGACACAAATTTTACTCATTGCAACGGCGCGACTGAACTTATGGCTATCCATCATAAAGCCAAAGAAACGGCGGATCCATCCTCGGTTCCTAAACTATCCCGCAAAAAGGCGATCTCTTCTAGCAGCCTATCACCCACCATGCAAGCCCAACTTTCACGAATTGCCCTCTCCAACCGTACAGAGTACGAGAAGCGGGTTTGGATAGCACTCTGCCAAATACCAGAGGGCCGTGTCACGACTTATGGACTGCTGTCAAAGCACCTAGGCTCATCCCCAAGAGCTGTGGGAAATGCCCTGCGGCGCAACCCCTTTGCTCCTGCAGTCCCTTGTCACCGTGTTGTTGCCACGGGCATGACTTTGGGGGGATTCAAGGGCAAGTGGCCTCGCGATGGGGAAGGAATCACATTGGACGAGAAGAGGGGCCTTCTGAAGAGCGAAGGGATAAAATTTGACGGGAAAGGCAAAGTTCTAAGCTCCCCATGGAGTGATTGGCCGTGAGTTGTTGATGTGCCATGTGCCACTGTTTTGTTTTGTTTTCTTGTCTGAGCCTCTTTTGGTATATAAGAACTGCGTCGGATCATTGTTTTATTTTTAGTATAGTATTAATCCTGGGACAAAATGTACCAGTGTCTGGTGTTATAAATCAAGATATTGTAATTGGAAGTCTCAAGTGTCCTTGAAGCCGGGAGATTGGCTAGTTACAAGATTAAGAAGAAGCGACAGTAATATATTACCGTTATTCTATGCCTGAAATAGAGCTATCGGAACCTCAAGAGCTGGTGTTCCAATAATGTCTGCACGCAGCCTTTGCGCATGCCAATCCCCTCGATATTCCAGCCTCTCAAACCTTTGTGCCAGTCGAACCACTGCATTGAACATGTTAATCTCCAAATCGCTCCAGAGACTATTTGAATTGAATTGTTTGTAACTTACGGCAGAAGGCCATTTCAGTCAATGCAAAATTCTGGCCAACACAAATTCTAGGTCCGCCGTGGAATGGTGTGTATGTCCATGGGGTTGGGATCCAGTGGTCCCAGCGCTCGGGACTAAATACAGCTGGGTCAGCGAAATCCTTGGAAATAGAAGGGTACAGGTCCTTTCGAGCATGCATCCCAATGGTGTTGATGGTCACTGTATCTCCCTTGAGTAGTACAATGTCGGGTTTTCCTGGTGAGCCTGGAATCGTTGTGTTCTCTAGAGCCTGACGCATATTAATGGGTACTGCTGGATGGAGTCGAAGGGTTTCATTTAGGATGGCTTTGAGGTACTTGATGTTTTTCAATGCCTTATATGTAGGTATGCCATAAACTCCCAACTCGCTCAGGACCTCGGCACGTAGTTGCGCCCAAGTTCTTGGTGCGTTGGATATTTCATACATGACCCATGACAGCGTGGCAGCTGTGGTATCTCTCCCAGCCAAGAGAACCGACATGATTTCGTCTCGAACGACCCTCGGGTCTTTGGATACTCGGGCAATGCTGTGGAGGAAAGAATATTGACTATCGGTCTTGGAAAGTTGTTCGAGATCCTCTTGAGGTAATGCAAGAGCACGATGAATGATTGGTCCGATAAATTCCTCAATTCTTCTGATGGAGCGGTGATATTCTCCTTTCGGTATTAATGGTGCTATGGGGCTGGGAAGTTGTTAGTATTTAAGAGGTAGGTAGTCATCTTCGTGGATTTATACATACTTTAGAACAAAAATATACATCTGAATTCTTTGTGCCGTGGCTATAGCCTCTGCAACCTCGTGATTCGGACTTATGGAGTTTGACTGTTAGTGGCCAAGGAATGTTTTTCGAGCCACTGTAGAATGAGACTAAAATCACGTACTTATCTAAACTGTTGACGTTATCTCCAAGCAAAAATTCTGTTGTGGTGTCCAATGTCCACCTATAAAATAGATCTTTGATGTCTACTGTGATGCCTGACGGGGGCAATTTTGACATGAGTTTGTCTGTACACCTGTCAAAAATAACCAGATTTCTCAATCTATTTTTCGCAAACATCGGCCTAATGAGACCTCGGCTGCGATGCCATTCCTGACCGTCTGTTGCAAAAATGCCATTGCCCAAGAATGGCTGCCATAGTCGATGCCACTGGGGACCGTGGCCGAAGGAACTGAACTTTGTAGCTAGAATAGCCTTTATCTGTTCAGGTTCTCGAGTGATAATCACTCTTTTGCTGCCTGTCAAGCTGAACTCGGCGTAATGATGCTGGGCCCTGTCCAGGGTTTCGTTGCACCATTGGGCGAGACGATTGTGATACTGGTGCTTGCCAATATCGACGTATAACCTAGTGGCTATTATAGCATGGTCATGTTAATTTCTGACTTAAAGGAATTTTCGTCATGTAAGCTCATACAAGGCTCCAAGAGGAAATCCTTACCTGAAATCAGGTTGCCAGCTAAAAGAGGCGCTCGCACACCGCCGACAAGTCGAATTTGAATATCAACAACTCTGTGCCTTAGCCAGACGAGCGAGATGACCAAGGCAGCCAAACCTATGGCATCAAGCCAGAGAGGCAGTGACAAGATTGTAGCAAGAAACCTCATGGTAAGAAGGTTAGAGGAGGCTGGCAAAACCAGAGCATGTTGGGACGATGGACAACGAGCACTGCTGATCCAGAGATGACGGGCCTCGAGAGATTGCTCCTTGAAAAGTCGCTGTGAGAAAGAATAGCAATGGCTACTTGCAATCGAACAACAAAACGGCAAACCGGCGAAAACTGAGAGGAGCCATGGTCTTATTTGAAGGAATCGTACGTGTGACAAGGTAGCACTGCCATGATGGGCAGGGAGTGAGCACAGCACCAACGGCCTTTTGCATTGTAAACGTCTGGTGGTGGATCTTTATTTCGGACCTTTATGTACTTGTAGCTAGCCACTTGACAGAATTTGCAATACGAAACGGGCCATAACACGTTGTCGGTTGACACAGGACTCTCGAAAAGCATGGATGCCAGGATTTTGTCGTGGCTCATGGGAATGGCTGAAGTACGAGGTGCATTCTGACGGCGCCTTTGGATTGGACATAGTCCGAAGTTGGGCGTGGGTGGGGAGTTTAGTTTCAAGTGTTAATCCCAGCCAAGCAGGTTAGGACGTAATATTTTTTTTTGTGGAGATATTGAGGGTACACGCGGGTGAATGAGGCTACAGTGTTACTAGAAGGATATAAATAGAGGAAATAGGGAATTTTGAGCCATCCTTGACGGTATGGAAGGTAGTTAGGACGGTTAACCGATATGAGAATGTTGCGGTGCGGCTTGTTGCATTATCGGCGCTAAAACGTCATCAGACTGCCCCGAGTTCGCTAGTTATGTCAGCAGCGGAACAGGGCGAACGGTATGGAGTACAGATTATATCATTTGCTCTATCACAGCGGAAAAGGGTTCTCGCTTGCATATTGCAGAGTCTTATACAATAGGAGCATAGATAAGTGAATGTTGATAGAGTGGTGGAATAGTTCTTCTTTATGGAGTGCGTACGGAGTACGGAGTACTCTGTGTTGGACTGGACATTGATAAAGAACAACAGGTGCAGGCAAGGCGCATCTATTGGCCAGCTCTCACTGGCTGCTGGTCCTGTCCATTAAAGTCCCTCAGTGCCAGCTTCCAAGGGATTCGGCGTCACTTTTTTCCGTCCCATGTACCGGCGAAACTCGGATCCTGCCCGTGCTGCAACGCTGGTGTCCAGTTTGAGAGCTGTTTCTGGTGCTTCGTGTGAATCCCTCTATTTCGCTGTCCATCTGCCTATTTCGCGCTCATCGCGAATCTCCTTCTCCTTGTCCCACCCCGATTGGCACTTATCAAACTCGTGTCAATATGTTCAACATCAGCCGCAGCCGCGCCCTGGCGTCGGCCCTGAACATATCCAAGGTTCGGCATCAGACTGGTCCCGTTTGCTGGTTTTTTTTTGCTATCCCCTGGCACTAAGCTTGCTAACACCATGTCGCTCAACAGCTCCAGATCACCCCCTCCGTCAGACTTCCGGGCCTCGCTCAACAAAAAAGAGCGCTGAGTATTCATGAATACCTTTCTGCGGACCTCTTGCGACAGGTAGAGCTCTCTCTCCGACGACCCCGAATAACTTCCCGCCGGAACTGGCTATGTGTTTCTCTCTACTATACCTCTTTGCTGATAACACATGTCTCTTAGTATGGCGTTGGCGTCCCTAAAGGCTCAAATGCCAAGACTGCCGAAGAGGCCAAGGCTGTCGCGAAGGAGATTGGCACTGAGGACATGGTCATAAAGGCCCAAGTCCTCGCCGGTGGACGTGGAAAAGGTACCTTCGACAACGGCCTTAAGGGAGGTGTTCGCGTCATTTATTCCCCACACGAAGCCGAGATGTTTGCCAACCAAATGATTGGCCACAAGCTCATCACCAAGCAGACTGGTGCTGGCGGCCGTCTGTGCAACTCTGTCTACATTTGCGAGCGCAAGTTTGCCCGTCGCGAATTCTATTTGGCCATCCTCATGGACCGTGCATCCCAGACCCCCGTTATCGTTTCCTCGTCCCAAGGCGGTATGGATATCGAAACTGTTGCCAAGGAGAGCCCAGACGCCATCAACACTACGTACATTGATATCAATACTGGCGTCACTGACGAGATTGCCCGTGATATTGCTACTAAACTGGGCTTCAGCGAGCAGTGCATTGAGGACGCCAAGGACACCATCCAGAAGTTGTACAAGATCTTCTCCGAGCGCGATTCCACACAGATCGAGATTAATCCCCTTTCCGAGACTAGCGACCATCAGGTTCTTTGCATGGATGCTAAATTTGGTTTTGATGACAATGCCGACTTCCGCCAGAAAGAAGTTTTCGAATGGCGCGACACCAGCCAAGAAGATCCCGATGAGGTTCGTGCTGCCAAGTCTGGTCTCAACTTTATCAAGCTCGATGGTGATATTGGATGCTTGGTCAACGGCGCCGGTCTGGCCATGGCTACCATGGACATCATCAAGCTGAACGGTGGCCAGCCCGCCAACTTCCTCGACGTTGGTGGTGGCGCTACTCCTGCTGCCATTCAGGAAGCCTTTGAGCTCATCACCAGCGACCCGAAGGTCACTGCTATCTTCGTCAACATCTTTGGTGGTATCGTCCGCTGCGACCATATCGCCACGGGTCTCATTAAGACCGTTGAGAACCTCAACCTCAAGATTCCCATTATTGCTCGTCTGCAGGGCACCAACGTCGAGCAGGCTCACAAGTTGATCAACGAGTCAGGCATGAAAATCTTCTCTATTGACGATCTGCAGAGCGCTGCTGAGAAGTCTGTGCAACTGTCAAAGGTCGTTAAGTTGGGTAAGTCGTCTCGTCCTCATCGTTCTTTCGATTCTCTGAGGGGACAACTACTAATATAAACTGCGCGTTTTGCAGCTCGCGATATCGATGTCGGCGTTGAGTTCTCCCTGGGTATCTAAAATGTGCATGTTGGGGATTGGAGGAGTGGCATTCCGTGTAATATTTCATGACTTTGGAGGTTACAAGTAGAGATTGCCCTGTGTGGTGGCACCGTGTATTGTTGTTGTATCATGCAACTAGCCTTTTGTGAATTAATAGAGTCGGACCTGGATGCTTTTGCATTTGCTAGACGAACCCTTTCCAACCGTTGCTCAATGCCACGATAGATCTGCATGTGCCATGTTTGTAGCTTCTAGTTGATGTACCTGACGGCAGCTTGCTGTCTTGAATCTTGATTTTGAGCGAGCAAACGGAGCCAAAGCGAAGAGTGCAAGATATGACAGGGCTAAAGAACTAGTTGCAGACAAGGCTTGAGGTGATTTAACCATTTTTGGAAACGCATTCGCCGGATGCAGCTGTAGCATCTCGTCTCATCGGCCGATGTAACGCGCTGTACTGACTATTTACTAGATGCTGCTGCTATGATTTTCTCCCTCACTTTCGCCAGGAGGTTGGTAATGTTCAAATGAACGAAAGGCTGTTTGTTCTGACGGCTGCAATGCAATGAATGCAATGCTAGGCATTCTAAGCGCCTTCAAAGGATTTCAATCTTGGCTCTCCATGAACAAGGTAAATATTATACGCTCTGTACACTACAAGAGACGGACGCAGGCTTGCATTGACTAGTATGTACGGAGTCGGCACTCTCTCGGTTACTGCCGACTCGGACAAAGGGGCCGTTGATAGTTGAATTGCTTGTCCGCATCCCTGGGTTTTATTATGGGGAACACTTCCATGATCCATGATATGCGTGATACCCGGCTGCTTCGGATAGACCAACGGAACTGTTTGTTTTGCATGAGCACGCCTTATCGTATGATTTATGTTCTGCCGATAAGTCGGATTGTTTGAAATTTTTTTTTTTCCATGGGGGATTACCGTTGGACCACCGACTATTTACAGGCAATCTGAGATGATGTTTATTGCACAGCAATCATAGAGCATGGATACCTTCGCTCTCATAGCTAGGAATGCTAATTTGAAGATTTCGCGACGAATCTCATGTAAAAAGTTAATACCATACTTTGTAATATTGTAGATCCATGAATGTTGGCCATTGAGAGGCACCGCGAACACCGAAACTGCTCCGATAAAAGCGATCCCAGCCACAGCCGACGCCACGGAAATTGCAATCGGAACTAATTCGGATTCCACGCCGACTACGGAGTACTCCGTAGTTATTCTAACACCAGAGTAGGTAACAGATCGCGGTAAGTTAATATTTTTTGAATTCACTTGACCAGCATACAATGAATAGGACTTTAATGACAACTCTGATAGTTGGTTTGGACGGATCGAGCGGGGGAGCCATCAGCCAGATATCAGACAGGACCCTTCGGCATTGCTCGCATAAGGTTCGGTCGATGACTTGGGCTGGGCTTTTGAGTCTGTTAGAAACGCTTACCACGACTCGGGAGCTGGTCTGATATATTCCCGGTATGATACCAAATGGAATCGTGTACTCCGTAGGAACACTCGATATGTGTCTCCACTCGACATTACACGACGTAGTGCTCTCCATTGATTGTGTGCGTGACTCAAGGATTTTTTTGTTTGACGTCCTCTAGCCCCGCTTGGGACATGATGGCATCAATGCGAAGACTATAAATACCATGCGATCCCTCTGCTTCTTTCGGGCACGAGAACATCCATACATTCAATAGCACCCCTTCTAACAGTGGCATATTTTCGAGCCCTACGTTTTCTAATCGGACCTAATTTACTACCTCAACGTCTTATTATCTTTACCATCATCTACGTCAATATATCAACAACATATCATGCCTTCAAAGAAACAAAGTTGGTTCGCCCGCCACATGACTCCTCCACCACCACTCAACTCCATGCCCACTTGTCCTTGCGCCAACTGCTACAATGTTGTAGCCCAGCAGCCGCAAGCGGAACCTCGTAGAGGTGGCTTCAGATCAGATCCAACTTCCACTCTCGCCCAACCAAGACAGGACTCCGACTACTCACCTGTAGGTAGGAGAGATACTACTTTGGCAACTGTGCATGTCGAAGTCGTTTCTAAAAAATAAGGGGCAAGAATGGCGTCCTAAGAGCCGCAAGTTGGTCACTTATTTGCCGAGGTGATGAGCAAGGGATTGGTCAATTTGGGCTTAACGGCCTGTTTGTTTACATTGATTGTACGGCGTTTGGCAATTACCTCCTGGAGCAAGTTTGTTGATAGGAGAAGAGGGTCATTTTTAGCTTCAACTGTGTCTAAATTGGACTTGTATGCTTTCAGGCATTTTAAGCGTTTGTGCAAGAAGTTTCTCGTGGGTTTGATGGCCCCAATCGTTGTTTGCAATTATTGCGGCTAATTAAAACGGAGATTCACTAGTAGTTGCAATGCAGATAACCGTAATGGGTTTCCCGCCTTCTTCCAGTGAGGAACCTATATAGTATAATACAGTCAACACCCCCAACTATGTAAACTGCTTCCAAAATCTATCGTCTTGGCACCTTGTGCATGGAATTCCAGCGCCGTTCGGATATTGAAGCGGCTTGTCGGCCACATATTGCATTAAAGTGGAAGGTGTACGGCTTTGACGTCATCCCACCATCATATCTGTAGCACACCTCCGCCAATAGATCAATTTGAACTGATCTATCGAGCAATCGAAGTCCTTTTTCCGTTTAATCTTTTCAAAACTAAGGAGAGCTCAACATGGAGTCCAATGTTGACCCAGAGATTTTGAAAGCCCTTAGTTTGCAAGAGCGAGATGCCAAGATTAGCCCCCATGGCAGATCGGGATTCTCATCCACATTCAAGCTCTCAATCACCAACGGTGGCCAGCAAACAGATTACTTTCTAAAGACTGGCTCTGGTGACGGCGCCGAATTGATGTTTAAAGGTATGTGTCATCATGAGCAAGCGCTCAACCAGACTGAGGGAATTTGCTGACGCCGTAGCACAAACAGGAGAACATGCATCACTAAATGCCATTCATAATGCCGTCCCTAACTTTTGTCCCAAATCCCACGCCCACGGGCTCATGTCCACGGGAAACACGTACTTTCTCGTCACAGATTTTCTTGACCTGGGATCAAGAGTTCCTGGAGGCTCAGGAGTGCCTCTCGCCACCAAATTAGCCAAGCTGCACAGCACGCCAGCGCCAATCCCAGAGGATTACGATAAGCCTATGTTCGGATTTCCCGTCTCTACATGTTGTGGCGAAACCGCTCAAAATAACTCCTGGAAGTCATCCTGGGCAGAATTTTACGCTGATAATCGGTTACGTGGTATTTTGAAGGACTGCGTCAAGAATAACGGCAATGACGCAGATATCAGTAAAGCTGTCGAAACGGTGGCTGGCGAAGTTGTTCCTCGGTTGATAGGTGATGATGTCGTCAAAAACATAACGCCTGTGGTCGTTCATGGGGATTTGTGGAGCGGGAACCACTCCAGTGGCCAAATTGCCGGGAAAGGAGGAGTGGAAGAAGTTGTTTTTGACCCATCCGCTGTATACGGCCACTCTGAGTATGACCTTGGTATCATGAAAATGTTTGGAGGGTTTGGGGGCAATTTTTGGAAGGAGTATGAGAAATTAATACCCAAGGCAGATCCGAAAGAGGAGTGGGAGGATAGGATATCGTTATATGAGCTGTGAGTGATTGTCCAATGCTATACGTCCACATTCCCCCTTTGTCTGCCTTCTATTGGCATTAGACATTTTCCGACGAGCTAACAAATATAGGTACCATCACTTGAACCATTTTGCCATGTTCGGTGGCGGCTATGGAGGAGGGGCCATGTCCATTATGAACAGGTTGATTGCGAAGTACGCAAATGGATAGTCGCGGCTAGCCGTACTGCATGATTTGTATAAACAAAGAAATAAATAAAGGTTGCGTAAGTCAATAGATCTAGACGCCTAAGTATGATTGCTCGCTGTGATGCAAAGTACCCAAGTCTATAATAAATAAAGGAAAGGAAAATAAGTCTACGAAACGACATCTACGATGTAACATGCCTATTCCAATTATTGTGCAGGCAACATTCGTTGTGCTTCCAGTCTCTTAACCAGAGCAGGATCTTCTTCGGTTCTTCCTGGTACACGAACCCGTGCATTTGGAACAGACGGCAGTTCATGTCCAGCCCCAGTCAGCTCAGCCTGCAATGCCGACAGCTCATCCTCAACATCTCTTTCATCTTGGTTGGATATTTGCCCGCCGAGCATTTCACTAACTTCCTGTATGACAACACTGTCAGATCGCAACTCAACAGTTGTACGTTTCAAATCAAACAAACGATATGGGAATCTACAAACCTGCTGGTAGGCAATGGCGTCTGCTGTCTCCCCCATAAGCTTCTCCACATTCTCCAACCCTCCCATTTCAGCATGAATTTCCTTGAGCACTTTGGTACCTTGCTGCAACCCAAAAATAACGTCCTTCTGTATCAATGCGAATTCCACATTCGACGTTAGCTTTTCCAACTGTTCGAGCTGCGCGTCGGTTTTCGTCAGAAGCGTTTCTTGATATTTCTTACGCCGTAGCGCCAAGAGGGCTTTCTTCTTGTCGCCCTTGGCAAGCATTTGTTTCGCAATGTCGGTCTCTTTATCCGTGAGGATTGTGATACGCCGCTGATATTGATGTAATCTGTCGCGCTGGTTCTTCATATCCAGGATCGCCCTGTCCAAGGCACAATTATTAGTGAGCGGGGGATGCGTCATGAAGCAGAGCGAAGGAGCGTTCTTTTCGGCGTGGACTCATACTTGTCTTGGGCTGTTACTTTACTGTTGTTTCCGCCCATGATGATGACGACGACGACGACAATGATGATGCACACTGCTTCGGATCCAGCCGTTGAGTGGCAGGTCTGCCTAGTCGACAAGTTGAAGTGGTGTTCGAGGATGGTGTCGCATGGTACTTTGCCACGAGATACAGTAGTTCGTCATGGGTGTAGTCGGCCTGTGGCGCTCTACCATGTTTCGGAACACCCTCCGCAGCGATGTGACGTATACTCCGTATGTATGCAAAGCTTTATCGATAAGCAACTAAAATTTCACAGGTGTGCTTGACAGAGAGGCTCTTGAAAGATCATTCAATGCCGCGGTAAACATAAGTCGCGTACGCTATATAAATAGTATACATCACACACATAGCATATTGCACACATAGCATATATTGCACACATAGCACATATTGCACACATAGCACATATTGCACAAACTACACTATGTTAGGACAAGATTGGCTCACTGGTAACTACCTAGTGGGTACGTATCTGTTTTAGCAGTGGCTAGCATGTGGAGTTTCCAAAATTCTTCCTAATTCACACGGAGTCCAGCGCATGCATTTGTATTGCACTTCTCACCCTAAGCAGTGAAGCCAAACTATGACGAGGCCACGGGTATCTCTTCGGTCCCGTATTGAACGGGATGTTTATACCGTCTTGAAGCAACTGGAGACGCACTCGAACGTTTCAAACGCGACGATTGCTAGCTGTGACCCATTCAAGTCGGTCACAGCAGCGTATGATGCAATTCAACGATCCAACTCAAGCCTGAAGAGGCAAAAAAAGCGGCCTCTAGAAGATGCCATAGACAGGGTGCTCCTGTTTCGGAAGCAGGAGGCTGACGATTCCAGCGATTCCGAAGCAGCTATTGAGGAAGCCGAAACAACAAACCAAGGGGACGGGAGATTCCTGCTGAACCGACAAATGACGAAATTTTGGCACCAAGATCCACCCACTACAGAAAAATCAACAGAGCCCTTGCCAACCAAGAAGCGACGAATTCAAGACGATGGCGACGATACTCCTGGGCAGACTGTTGCTATGGAAACTTCAGTTATTGGCGACATTTCAGGAGGTCACACTGCTTCAGCTACACATGAGAAACAGCAGACCAAGAAGAGCCAGAAACTGAGAAAATTTACCGTTGACCATCTCGAGCAGGAGAAGCGACTAGGCGGCCTAGGTGGCGTGCCCGCTGAGCTTCTTAATGTTACATATAGAATATTGAAATTTCCAGGGTACTACGAGGATAACGGATGGAACCGACCTACAGGAATACTGTTGTCAGGACCGCCTGGCATGGGGAAGACATCACTAATTAAGAATGTTGCCTCCACATTGGGCGTAACTCTGGTGTCTTTGAATGGATGTTTTGATGACCCCGAACGGATGTTGAAAAGCATGGCTGATGCCTTCGATATAGCCATATCACATGCCCCCAGTATTATTTTTATCAAAGACATCGATCACTACATGGCAAGACATGGTTCTTCTCACCACAATGATCACCATACCAAGGCGGTACGCTGTTTTTCGCAGCAAATGGAGCGAATACAGCTAAGGGGGCCCGAAGAAGCAATAGTTATGGCGATGGCGACTACTTCCAAGATTGCAGATGTCAATCCTAACATCCTGAAAAAGGGGTTGTTTATGAGGACCGAACACATAAAAATACCAGATTACGAGTCAAGGAAAGAAGTTTTGCAAACCATCACCAGCAAAATGACACTAGGCGAGGACGTTGACTTGGACGAAATTGCTAGGATCACACATGGATATGTTCCAGGCGAACTTGCCCTTATCACCGATCTAGCCACAGATGTGGCTGCTAGTTGCCTCAGTGAGGGAGATGACACCAACGTCCGCGGATCAGAATTGCAAGCCGCCATTTCAGCAACAGAATACGAATTCTTCCAGCCTACCCAAAACCGGATCCGACCAAAAGCTCCAGTATCAATGGGTAACTTCAAGGCCATCATTAAGGAATTCACACCATCTCTCCGCAAAGAAGGTTTCACTATCATTCCCAATGTTACCTGGGACCAAGTCGGCGCTCTCGATGCAGCCCGCAAACAGCTACACATGTCCATCATTGGTCCTATCAAGCGGCCCGGGTTGTATAAAGAATTTGGCCTTCAACCAAACGCCGGCGTTCTTCTTTGGGGCCCCCCTGGATGTGGCAAGACTTTAGTTGCTCAAGCAGTGGCCAATGATGCCAAAGCAAGTTTCATTCTCATTAACGGGCCGGAACTCCTTAACAAATACGTAGGAGAATCTGAAAGAGCAGTCAGAGAACTATTCCAGAGAGCAAGGTCCTCTAAGCCTTGTATACTGTTCTTCGATGAAATCGACTCCGTCGTCCCCCCCAGAGCCAACTCTTCCACGGACTCTGGTGCACGAGTGGTCAATGCCCTTCTAACGGAGCTTGATGGCGCACAAGACAGAAGCGGAGTTTACGTGATTGGTACCACAAACCGGCCTGAAATGATAGATGAGGCTATTCTCCGGCCAGGCCGTCTAGGAAACCAAATTTTTATTGACCTACCAACCCCAGCAGAGCGAGTCGACATCCTTCGCGCCATCTATAGAACACGCCACGAGAACCCGTCCCTTGTAGTCATAGAAGATGAACTTGCCAAAGTAGCAACCGACCCTCGATGTACAAACTTCAGCGGTGCCGATTTAGGCGGCCTGCACACCAAAGCAGCCCATTCTGCACTAGAAAGGTGGATGCAAGATGAGACCTCAGACAAGGGCATTATCAATACAGACTGGGAGTTTGCGTTGAATAACACGCGAGCGAGTGTTAAGGATCCGGCTTCATATCGGGAGCGGAACCTAGTATTGTGAGGGGATAAATGATAATAGTTTTCTTCTTTTCTTTTGCGACAGACTTTGATGATACCCCCGTCCATTTTCAGATGTAGGTAGATAAGAAATATACGCATTAGTCCTAAAGCTTTCTGCCTCAACTGGAACCATCTAATAATTCGCAATTGGTATAGTATTTTCATAAAAGAAAAATAGCAGAAAAGAGAAGAAGAAAAGGTAATGACAAGAAGAAGAGGAGTTAAAGAAGAATTTAAACTAGATACAACTTGGAGGAAAACACCAAAAATTGTCAAAATTAGACAGAATAGGAACCCCCCCCCCCAAAAAAAAAAAACCACGATTACCACCATATAGGTTGCTTTGGTGTGTAGGCCGCAAAAGTCTGCACCACTGAAGTCCGTATATCCTGGATCTGCGGCTACTTCGAGCCCGTCCCTGGGTAAACGGCTATTCAACTATACTATACGACAGTAATAATCTGTCAAGAACCATGCAATATTAAACTACACGCAACACGTCTTTGATAAGAGCAGTCCAGAAGTCCAAGTTCGCAAAAGAGGAGTTGAAATAATGACACACAATGGCAGCGCCAGTAGTATTCTAAATTTTGTCTATAGTACACTCTTTGTATTCCCCCGTCTATCGATTCCTATCATTACACGTGCAAGGCACTTAAGCAGTGGACTCCTTCAGGTAGCTGTGTCAATCGTTAGCATTGGGTTCAATGGGCAAAGTGCTAGCTCGTATTTTCCTCCGCCAAATTCAGGCTTGGGTTTCCGGGGCTCACGTACGCAATGAGATCTTTTCTGTCCTTCTCCTTCTTGAGACCACCGAACGCCATCTTGGTGCCGGGGATGTACTTCTTGGGATTCTCAAGATAAGCAAAGAGAGTGTCATCGTCCCAAGTGATGCCCTTCTGTTTATTGGCATCGGTGTAGGAGTAACCATCGACGGAACCGGTCTTACGGCCGAAAAGACCGTGCAGAGCAGGACCAATCTTGTTGCCGCCGCCGTTCTCGACGGTGTGGCACTGAGCACAACGAGTCTTGAAGAGATTTGCACCCTTCTTAGCGTCACCTTTCGAATAGTCGTTAGCACGTGCCGCTTCGATAATTTGTCCTTAGAGGGTTCACGGGAAGACGACTCCGGTGTCAATGGAAAGAGTTCCGAGGCTGCCGAGGGTGCAGGAATAAATCGCGAGAAATGGAGACGTAGCGC
The DNA here is from genome assembly GCA_032433595.1 of Conoideocrella luteorostrata. Lineage (NCBI taxonomy): Eukaryota > Fungi > Ascomycota > Sordariomycetes > Hypocreales > Clavicipitaceae > Conoideocrella > Conoideocrella luteorostrata. Next base: position 24,812 of record JASWJB010000362.1, read on the forward strand.
CAGACGCAGCCAGCACTCCGTATCGGGGGGTTTCTCTGTTGCGAGTTCGCAGCGTTCATACTTGGCGCAGTATTTGTGAAGAATGGCTCGATAAGCCCAATCTGAATACGCGGCTCTTGGACCAGCAATACGAATGTGACTCGACATTGCTCAACAGCGATTCAGCAGCTCGATCTTCTGGCGTGCGCCTTCATTGATCGCTTTGTGTTGGCGCAATGGGAACCGCACCGACCCGGTTCGTCCCAATAACCCATACCGGCATCCAGGGCGAAAAAGTATGTGAACTTACCACCAGCCATTTTTAATTAGACGAGAACAGAAAAATGTATTATAAATGGTAAGATAGTTCGTATGAAGGGTTGTTCAAAAAACCCCAATAGTGTCTGAAGTGGACGATTAGGTGATTTTGTTGTTGTGGATGAGTGTTGGAGAGTATGGGAGAGAGAAGGAGAAGAATGCTGGAGTGCAATGAGAGAAAAAAACTTTATGACAGCATTGACCGGCGCGCGTTGCCTTGAAATGGCATTCGGAAACCTGGCCTTCGTTCGGTGCGACGACTACGGTATTAAGCCACAGTGGTCTGAGGCGCAATCCAATCAAAACGCTTTAATTACGCAGTCACAGGTTCCGCCACATCGGGTAGGTCGGGTAAAATCGGATATGAGCAAGAAAAGGGTCAAGCAAAGAATGAGCGTCGTTCTTATTTTGCAATCAGGTGGTCCTGGTGTCCACTCTGCTCTTGTCCTGTGGCTCCGAGGTTTCTCACTGCGCTCAATCCATTGCCCCGGAGAATGACCGGCCAAAGCTCGGCAAAAAGCCAACAGCAGCCAACAGCAGCCCACAGGAGCCTGACGGCCCAGGCTAACATTTCGCTTCCAACCTTGAAAGTACGTCGTGATAAACACAAACTTCTACGGAGTATTATGCCTGCATTTAAGCAAGGCAAAACAAAAAAAGCCCGCCATATACTTTCATCATGCCAACAAGGACGATAATACCGCGGTTTTTACTGCCATTGCAAGGCCCCCTCTGGCGCGGTGTGCGCATTCCACCATCACAAAATGTTTGCATTCGATTTGCTTCATCGTCCGACCAGTCAAAACAACCAATAGTTCTCGAAAAACCGTCAAAGTTCAATCCTCCCTCTCATGGATCCCGACTCAAACGAAATACAATGCCTAGGCATTACGGCCGCGAGTCGACTGCGTCTGAGATATCTGAGCAAAATAAAAGGCACTATCCAGGCATGATGTCTCCTACGGGGACTTGGTCTCATTGGTTTTGGCATAGTCGTTTGCTGCATACTTTCATCACCATGGTATGATTTTCTCCTCTCCTTCTCCCTTTTTTCCCCGGGTCTATCTTGCAATTTAGCCGGACATTTCGCAGCTATGGATAATCAGGAGTCCACGTATCTACTTGTACTGCACATTTTAGCTGACATGCATCACAGGGAGCATTGTTCGCCATGGCCATCTCCACATTTTTTATGAACTATGCGTACAACTCGCCCTTCAAAGACCTCGTGCCCCCCATTTCCGACCTTTGGCACCAGCCAATGTACTTCTTTGCCGCCTGGAAGAACGTCATTGCTTTGCACGAAAAAGATAAGGCTGCGAAGGCTGGAGAGCACCGCACGCGTCACCTTGACGACATTGCCAAGCGTCAGTATTATATGAAGGTGCATGGGATAGAAGCCAAGGACCCCGTTGCTGTGGTGTTTGGAAAGGACGAGGGGAAGTCCGAGGAAGAACTGGAGGCGGCTGCACTTGGACAGGTGCTGCCTCTGAAGCCCGAGTTGGTAGACACGCCGGCACAGAAGAAGAAGTGGCTTGGTTTGTGGTGACGAAAATGCTGTTTTACTCTTGGTGTTGAACTTCTACTCTATGTAGGTTGGCAATATTCAATGGAGAATTACGTCCAAGACGTCGTGCCGGATAAGACGACACCGGACCTATATCACATACAAACATTCATCAGTCTTCTGTCTATATGCAATTTACAATTTAACGCCGTTACTCTGATTCAAATTGATCCCAGATCTATTGTTATGCGAAGTCAACGCCTTCTAATCCATCCAACATCTCACCCACCACACCGCCGTCCGCAATCACGGCTTCCATGATGCCTTCCAACACGGCATATTTTGTCCCCCCAAGCGGTGCTCTCCACACTCCCTCGACAGACTGATGGCCATCCGTGGCTGGTTGTTTGGTTGTTAAACCCGCCGATGCTCCATTCGTCGCAACATTTTCTGCGTTCGGCACACCCGGCGGTGTCAATCTCGATGGGGGATCAACAGTTCTCATTGATAACACTCTTAGCTCCCGTTTTGAATCCAAGTCCATTCCTCCTGACTCTCCTTGTTTCCTGACTTCTGATACCGACACAGCTAAGGCTGTCTGAGCCACTGCCAATTCCTCTTTCGATGGATCAAATATGATATTATCTCCCACTGCGATGACCAACAACGTAATGGATGGCCGGGTTTCGATCGACGCCCCTTCACGGGGGTACAAGTATTGTGACGATTCCCAATCGTCGTCAAACATGGGGTCCTCGTCACCTTCAGACTTGAGTCGTGGCAGTCGAGTCGCGAGAAGAGCAAGGTGTAACGTCAAGGACAAGAGAGGTAATGGATACGAGAGAGGTGGGGAAATAAGTAAAACCTGTGGCAGCAAGTTCCTTGTTAGAAAGCTCCATAAACGAGTGCATGGGATGGAGGCGCATTAGAAATTTCCTACATCTAAATATAATCGCCAGTGAAACCGTCGATTGATCCACAGCTTCTTCGCAAACTCCCCGTCAGCAAGCAATGCTTCACTCAGCATCTCGGCCAGGAACACTGTAGAAGCCTCATCATCTCTCTGGCCAGGTATCTCAATCGCCATTTCCAACCAGTCCCCTCTGCTTTCCTTCTCGCTATGTCCTCCGGAATTTGAGATAGGACCGAGTTTTCCTTCTGCATCTTCCGCGTCGTGCTCCCCAGGAGTCTTTTCGATTTCGGCTTTCACCCCCACAATGGCTTCTGTGCCATCTGAAAAACAGACACGAGCGCTGCCATTTGTGCCGGGGAGGATGCCGGTCTCTGCAGTCAGTGGTCGGAACTGCGTTGGAGTGCGGCCATCGGGACGGATTGGTGGAGTCAGAGACAAAGAACTGTGTAAGTAGGCGAGTTCGGCCGGTGAGAGGAGTGTTTGTTGAGTGGCCATCACCTTCAGATGGATTGATCGAAGTATGTGTGCGGCGTCAATGAAGCGAACGGGTTGGGCTTGGGTGAAGAGCTTGGGTGAAGAGCTTGGGTGAAGAGCTTGGGTGAAGAGCTGGGCTTCGTGGTTTGGGTCCAAAAGTTTTCTAAAAGCTTGAGCATCTGCATCAAATATCTGATCGTCCCCTTGATAATATAGGTGGAGCCGCTTTTGACTTTTAGCTTTAGGTGGTGTGGTGGGGGGATCAGTTGTCAGTCCGGATTTCGGAGATACAAGAATAAACGCTTAAATTGTGAACCACCTCCCAGCCAGTTATCTGACAAAGACATAAACCCAAAATACGCTATCACTTTACCCGAGTCCGGCTCTATCCCATATTACGATTACCTAGGAAGGGCGTTAAAACTGTCAATGACGGTGCCGTTGAGGGTTATTCATATATTATGTATAGGTATACAGACTCTATACAACGGCTATCTGGTCATATCCAAGCATACCGCGTCAACCATGTCAGGCCCGATGGCAGCAATTAACTCTGCAACGGAGGCCTTGATACTAGGCCAGTCTGTAATCCTCTTGGAAGCCCAAGCTACCAGATCCGACGTCTTGAACAGCGGACCCACCGGGTAGACTTTAATCGCTACGTGGTCTAAATCAACTCGCATCATCTCGGAGACGGTTTTTATTCCGGGCATTCTCGATTGGAAGAGTGAGCCAATACCTTCATCATCTTCCTCGTCTTCCTCATCATTACCGAACTCTGCCACATCACATCCACCTTCGTCGTCTATGTTGTTGACTTTCGGCCTTTTTGCATCTCTCTCCTCATCTTCACTCCCACCACGCGCGCCCGTAGCGGAAATGATTTTCTGTTCAATAGACAAGCTGAGAAACGATTTTTGATCCAGAAGACGCAGCACAGTTGAGTCCAAGCGGTCCCAGCCAAGACTGTGAGGATCCAGGATATATTGCGGGGAGAAGTCGATCTTGTATCTCATTTTCGGACAGTTGTGGATGTAGAATCCTGGATACCACCAAAGGTACCCCTCTTCCGATGCCAACGCGATTTCCTGTAATGCACCTAGTTTACCGGGCGAATATTTATGAAAGCTTTCATGGTACAAGAAGTAGACTGAACTGACACAAGTAGGAAGCAAGTCCAAGACACCAATTGCAACTAAGACGCCATCCAATCGGTAGCATTGATGGTAGGAGCCGAGCCTTCGTCTGCGCCCGTCTGCTGTCACCATGGTTTCACGCCTTAACGGGGAGCTGCAAAGAAAGCGCTTAAATGCGCAAGGAGTTCTGTCTTCAGGCGGATCCTTGTGCACAAGTGTTTGATAGTTGTTATAGACTTGATACTTCTCTTCAGTAAAATTGTCTTCTTCAAGCGTAATGACAAGCTTGTGGGCCGGCTCTGGAGGCGCCTTCAATTTCATATACTCTGCCTCGTGGACTCGGTCGACTAGTGAGAATTCATTATCTCTCTTCCTAATATCCTCGCGAGTTTTGGGGTACAGTCGGGCAGCTTCCTTGATATAGTGGTCCCCAAGAACAAACTTGTTAAAGCGATTCACGGCCTGTCGTTGATCTCGTGAGGGCTTACATTGGCGAGAGTCAAGACGAATGGTATAATGTGGACAGCATGATCGCCGTTGGTCAGGACGATAGATGAGCTTTCCTGATCGACGCCAGCATCGATCAAGAAGAGTTTGATAGAAGCTCGTGCTTAACGAGGTTGCGTTTGCATAAAATGAATAATCTGTGTCGTCAAGATGTCAGTCAGCAGTTAGTCAATGAATGCCCCAAGAAATGATTATTGCATGACAGATATGACAAGTAATGCACACAGTTTTTGTGTTCATTTGGAGAAGGAGGGAATTCGGGCTCGAAGTAATTCACGTTTTGACTGACTCTGATCCCGAGTGCCACAATACCCGCATCTTGAGGAGTTTGCATATCCTGCACGAGGTTAGCATTCGCTCATTACGATACAGTTCGTAATGTGTCATGGTCTCAGAATCATTTTCCCAGGCATATATCCTTGACATGAGAGGTTCGTGTAATCCACATTTGCAACAAGCCTGCCAACCTTCACGGGAAAAAGAACAATGCTGACTAGGTCAACAGCCCACCTTGCGGGCAGACGGAGCGGTAGGTAGCTTAAAAGACTGTAAATCCATGGCTGCCATCTTAGTTCAGGCGCGATCTACTCCGTACATCGCAGCCAAGGTCCAACGGTCGCCAAAAGGTGCGACGTGGCATAACATTGTGCACCACGATGATCAAACTCATTGTCAAAACATGAGCAACGCTTGTCGATTCTACCCACTAAAAGGAGGATATGAGGCACGTGGGGTTTGAGAGAGTTGTGAGGGGAGAGGGAGGGGCTTCCAACAAAAGGGTAACCAAAGCAACTGACCGATTGGAGAAATGATTTCGTAGTTAATTGAGGCGCCTTCAAGGGTCTGCATGGTGCTAGTTGACGTGCTAGAATCCATGATGAACAGAAACGCCGTTTGGCCCGAAGAGTGACACTGCTGGTCCGTTGGTTCTTTTGCTCAGTGGTCTGATAGTGCTCCGTACGCCTCTGTCGATTGATGCCCAGCCAGTTAATTCGAATGCTACCTGAAGACGACCGAAATGTGCTTTAATGCTGGATGGTGCTACTCTGAGTTAAAGTATGCCCAAAGAAATGGAGTGACTGTTGTCGTGGGGAAGCAAGTCCAAGTAGAAGCAACTTTCGCAAATTGCTTGTGCAACTACGGAGTACTCCGGACCTACGTAGTAGGCATCCAAGATGACAGCCTGAGCCAGGCCACCTTGCTGTGACGTGTGATCCGGCTGGCTGGAGAAGCGCTGAAGGACACAACAGTGTCCGTTGCCGTGCAAAAAGTAGCCCAAAGTGGTTCCAGCTATGTGCAGTAGTGGATCAAGGACACTCAGAAACAGAAAGGTACAAATGTGCAGCCTAGAAGGCGTTCAAAGAGTTGATCCACGAGATGGTAATGGACGCTGTAGGATACCATAAAAGATGAACGGGTGCAGGTACTTTACCTAGTTGTTGACGCTCATGGCGACGACCGCTGGCTGACCAGGCAGAAGCCAGCATTCCGATCATGACGCCACGCCTACAGGCCCCCTTCACTACCCTAATTCTCTTACAGTAGCCTATTGATGAGGGCACAGTACTCGGTACACCCACCTGCGTGCGAGCACGGGAAGGGAGTGGGCGGATCCTGTATCCACGATGGTTTGTTCCATAAAATCAAGATGGAGCACGATGATTCATTTCCTACTAATACCGACGCATCTGCAAATCAAGGATGTGGAAGCTGGACGCGTAAAACATGCATGGTTACTTCTGGAGCTGCATGTCGTTGTTGCGCATGCACATGTTTTTGTTTCTGGGCATTTGACTGGACGCTATAATCGTTTATGAATCTTCGATACAAGTACTTGCCGCGTATGGCGCCAGTCAGTGAGAACTTGCCTAGTTACCGATACATGTGTGCAGGGTGTGCAAGGTGTGCAGGTGTGCAGGTGCAGCCAAGAGAGTCACGAGCTTGTATGGAAATCGTCAGCAACACAGGGACCCCGAATACAATTAGGCGATTCCCATTGGAAGCTGAGTCCGAAAAGGCTGATAGCCGATGCAATGGCAATAAGACTGTTAAAACCCTGGTCACCGGTTCGAGAATTGTCCTGCTTGAATACTTCTTTGCTCATACTTTTGTAAGAGTGGCTCACACAATATATGTTCCCATGAACACACTGTCTGTTCATGTTAGCCACGTCAGGACAAGAGATACATGGCGCGTATACATACTCCTGCACATATGCACATAATTCACCATGGTTATAGTCATGTTTGCGAAAATATTCACCTTGGTCGGTATACATGCGCACAGCGCAACAAGATACTCGTGCTATCGTGACGTACAGTCAGCAAGACCAAGTTCATACATGATGTTCAGTGCTGCCTTACAGACAGCGCGAGTCTGGGCAATATCAGACGCGGAAATGCCATGTAGCACTGTGCAACCCTCTATCAGCAAAACGATTCGGGGTGGCACATAATGCCGAGGGGAAGGGCAAGGGTCAAGCGGATGCATGACTCTTCTTCGGTCGTGTCCTGTCCCATCGCTCCGTAACTTAATAGCTTCGTCCTGGCAAACAATCAGGGACTTGGCTCTCCAACCGAAAACAAGCCCACCATGTTGTTCTGCGAATCTCATGTACGCCCCGATTCATGTAGGACTGGCGGGATCCATGCCAACAAGTTCCCGTCACCCCCAATCTCACACACCTTCTTTCCCAGGCATGTGCATGCGGCTTGAACCGTGCAGAAATGCCATCTTAAGCAACTAGACGTTTGCACAAGATGGAGATGTTGACGTAGCCGTCTCCCATATCCCGACCATCCTTGGACCTACAGGTTGCTGCATATGCACACTGTAACTACTTACTATACCGACGATGCAGGCAACACCGACTAACTACTACACTGAGTTCGGAAATCGCATCCAGGTTCCAAGCAAATGAGGCAGGCGTTTTGAGAAGCTAATCCGTGCCCACGTCATTAATGGGACGCTCAACATTGTCAACACACAAACCACTCCTTTCCTACCTAAAGGCTCAAACTATCAGGATATTATACCTAAAGCAAATCGGCTTCAGGTACTTTCCCAGCTCCGCCACTACTCTTATCGTTTATTTTGGGAAGTGTTGCACCTACAGCACCCTCTTGCGTTTGAACCAGCACTCCTTTTTATGGACTCTACTAGCATAAGCATAGTTAATTGGGTACTCCTCAAAGTCCTCCACTAACAGGATCCTGAATTTACACACAGCAGTACTCCGCACTCTGTACTCCGTACATATCTAGCGTGTATAGAGTAGTCAGCGTATAATAGCACATAATAATATGCAATGCAGCGCGCAATACAGCGTGCAATGTAGCGTGTAGATTCTTCTAGAGTAATAATATAGACATAAACCGCAAATTATTCTGATAGCGGAGTACAAAAAGGTTGCTGGAAGAGCTCAAGAGGGTGCTGGACGAGCTCAAGAGAGGTGCTGCACAATGCTTCCCTTTTATTTTCTGATTCAACGGACACGATATAGCTTCATGTATGGATCACTCCATGCGAAGTGTCTGGATCTGTGTAGCGCAAAAGTTGTTTTCTAACCCCCAAATTTGACCGTTATTAGCTATCTGATTTATTCGCACCAGTGGTCTATTTAATGCTGTCGGCACTGAGACAACGTGCCTGTCATCCCCAAAGCTTGGTCATTCATTACCCGGTAAGTATTCATGAGCTGTAGGCTTGCGTGCAATTTTCCAGCCATTGGAACGGCTCAACATGCTCTCCGGCCGAAGTCACACTACCTAGGCAGGAGCCAACAAAAGAGCCGTAGCGTTTGGGGAATCGATCAGTAGCACCGTTGCGTAATCAGTCTGACCGTCTATTTATGGAGCAACTTACACCCCCGTTGCTCCGTCAAGGAGTAGCATGTGTGCATACGATACGGAGCAACTACATGCTGCTGTCTTCGTCGAGTTCTCCTTTGTGGCTGCCTTCTCTGCTCTACCAAGTGACGCTGGGCCTGATTTCGGAGTCAAGGGCCACCAAGGACCACATCTTCAAAACCAAGTTGAACGAAACAGAGTTTAGCCTGACCTCCCGAGTCCAAGCCCTTGAGGTTCCACATCGACTTCACCGTACAGGGCATGCCTGGCACGAGTTTGCTGGCCTTTTACCTGGTTACTGCCCTTCCTTCTTAGACTAGGCTGGTTGGCGGGGCCTGGAACCACCATGTATTTACGGAGAACTAAGCAGAGTGGCTTGAATAATAGCCGGTAAATTACGCCAGGTTTGGCCAGGCCGCCTCTTGCCTGCTGGCGTCTGGCGTGCATATGTGCAGATGCGCATATGTGCCACTACTATGGAGCACGGCCGCACAGGATCAACCTGGCCATGCTCCCGTACTAGTTGGTTAGTAGGAGGTCATCGCTTCTGGTCTCGATTCAAGCCAGGTACTTAAGTAGACTACTCACGTCACAGCAGTTAGATTGCTCAGTGCAGGCTGGTGCCGCATCACACCCACCGGTCGAGGCACCACTCAAAGTACGGAGTACCTACCCCCAATAAAGAGCCTTGCTGGGTTATTATTATACTTTTCTTTCCGGCGCCCCGGGAACAGTTACCAGTGGCGTGCCTTTTTGCCCTCCTCCAGATCACGACGTCTTCTTACACCTCTGCTTTCTTCTCTTCACTAAACTTTCTGTATGACAATCACAAAAACATGATGATGCGTTGTAATTCCCTTTGATCTTTTTTTTTTCCGCTGCAAGACGTCAGTCAGCCTTGACGACGGGGCCTCAGCGCTTCAATCCCCTGTGCAATTTGCAGCCCGCACAGCCAGTCCCTTTTTTTTCCCCTTAGCGCTGTCAGCCAACGCCAGATCTTGAGAGGCAGACGTCTCAATCGGGGATTTAGGAATGTCTGGCCCCGGGTCAGAGGCCTCTGATGGTCGGTCGATGCAGTCTCGGACCGGAAGAAATAAGCAAAGTGAGTTCCAGCGTCAACCAATGAGCTCCTCTTCTGGCAGCTTGTTTCACGGTTGCTCCCAAGCTGTGATTGCTACTTCTCATTCTACTTGGAACGCATTCTTCTATTATGACTTGCAATTTGTCCTGGTGCAACAGGAGAAACGCTGACTCTTTTTCCCGTGAGTGCAGGATACAATTCAAGAGGCGAGCGGTTAGTCGCAGGGGTTGTCCCTCTAAGTCCCGATCATAATTTCGTTCTGCTTATACAATCAACCCGGCGCAAGGGTTGGGTTCTCCCAAAAGGGGGATGGGAGTCGGACGAGACTTGCGAAGAGGCGGCTACACGCGAGGCCTGGGAGGAGGCTGGAATCACTATTCAGATTGATTATGATTTGGGTACTATTGACGAGAAGCGCCCACCCAAGTCCTCCAAAGACAGGTCACGATACTACTTCTTCCAAGCCACGGTGCTAGCCGAGGTCGAGGAATGGCCAGAGAGACATAAAAGAGAACGCCAATGGTTCACATACACTCAGGCTTTGGACGCCTTGTCTTCAAGACCTGAGCTACAAGAAGCACTCCAGCGGTCAACCATTAAGCGACTGTAGCGGGGAAATTACGGCCTTCCCCGACAAGCTTACCAACTTCTTTTTTTTCTGTCCCCGAGATACGAGTCCAGCAGCTTGCTGTCACAGGCACATCATATTGTGTTTTTGAATTGTGGCATCAGGAGATAGAAGCACCGCAGCATCTCGTCATAATTACAATTCGAATTGTTAATGACGACTCGCAGAGAGACCTAGTGATTGCGCTTAGTGAGGACGCAACACACCCTGGACTCAATGTGCTTAGGCTCGGTTAGAATTAGAGAGGCAATTCTTTCTTTATCCATGCATCAACGGGGAGGCATATATCATGCATATAAACACAGGCGTTAGCGGACGGGGAAACGATAGACTTCTTGTGTGGATTTGTTCATTTTTTATTTCTCATAAAGTCTATATCTTGCAAGGGAAAGCAAAAGGAGAGGAAGATTTACTATAAAACATCCATGTTGCAAAGCTTACATGAATGGTTCGGGGCTACTGAGCGCAGACGACTCGTGCTATAGTCTCGTATCTGAGCCATTGAAAACGACAGCAACCTGTCTGCCATGAGGATATGCTTTGTTAAGACGGCTACATCATATCGAGTTCACGCTGAGAAGCGAAAAAAAAAGACCACGCCAAAAGTAGATTGCTATGGTTTACTTCGGCATGTAAGCAACATAGCCCCCCTGGCCTCCAAGCGGCGTCTTATTGCCCCGCGCAAGCAGCGCATGAGGCATTGAAAGAAGAGTAACACAGCCCACGGTGTCAAATCAAACACCTGGAATGTCTAGACCCTAACATTTGAGACGGTATATTGTATATGCTCTAGTAAGCCCTGATGGCGTTACGACATCATGATTTGCCCAGCCTTCCTGCAGCCTTCAAGATGCGACTGCTTGCCCCTCAATTGGCTTTTTTTTTTTCGATGTCATTACTTGTCTCCCAAACCACCCCGCGTCTTCCCTGCATGTTCCAAGAGCCTTCGAAACTTACTACTCCGTATGTAGGTGCATTCCAGACGGACTAACGTCATACGGTGTATCACGTGATCATACATATCCGATCCGTTTGCTTCGTGTACCTGTAGCCAGTCACAGATCGATGAAGCATGGCTCTACACGATTTACGATTTCTCCATTGCGACGTTATGAAGTGCACATAGATCAGTTGGCCTATGGATTTTATTTGAAGTTTGACCATTCACTGTCTTCATTAATAAACACATATGAGGTAGAGATGGAAAATCTCAACATTTCCGATGACCTACCGCAAGGAGGGCCTTCCCATCCACAAGCGCCAGCTCAACTACCTCCGCAAATGTTCACCACAGCTGCGCAACTACTTGATTTGACGGACAGTACGTATCCTGTGCGGTTTAGGATAAAGCAAGGGAATTTGTGCGCTAACACAATCGTGTTTGTAGAGAAGCTAATGGCTGTTTTGCGCGATGGAAGGAAGTTAATTGGAGTTTTGCGAAGTTGGGATCAATTCGGTTTGTAAAACCTCTCCTGCAACCTGAACACAAGTGAGAAACCAAAACCAGTAAAGAGGCGTCTTCTTAATACTATGCACAGCCAACCTCGTTCTGCAATCAACGACTGAGAGAATCTTCGCTTCTAAACCTGGCTCCGACTCCAACAACCCCGAAGGATACTACGCCGATATTGAGCACGGCATTTTCCTTGTCAGAGGCGAAAATGTCTTGCTACTAGGAGAAATTGATCTTGACAAGGATGACAACCCCCCTCCTGGATTCGAACCCGCCGAATTGGAGCTCGTGAAGAAGCTGGTTGAAGCGAAGAAGACTCTGGAAAAGGTCAAAGAGAAGAAGAGGTTAGGGAAGCTTGCAACTATGGGATTTGAGGGCGAGAACCTCGGGGATGTGGCCTTTTAAAAGGGCCCAAAGTGATGAGCCTGTTGATCGGCCACTAAGACAAGCCAATGGCAAATTGTCACGAGACCGCTGCTGCAGGGAGTGATGAGGTGCTGGCTGTGCGTATGCCGTTGTTTCACTGTGTCATTTTCATTTTCCTGTTTTGTATTTTTTTTTTTTTTTGCAAGTCGTAATATGCGGCGCGTTATTGACTCGCTGGGCAGAATATTGTGAAATGCCTTGAGTCGGACGAATCTCTTTTGATTGGTGAGTGAAGAAGTGTCAAGAGATTCCTTTTCCTTCGATGAGATAACCTTGTACATCTCAAAACCTGGAAAAGTGGTGGTTGGAGATATGCAAGAATTAAAGAGGAAGATGACAATATTGCGACAGCGAGTAAATGCAAGAAGAGGCATGAATGTTGCTCTGGATTCTCAAAACATAGCAAACTTGTACAATTTGTTTAGAGGCTGCAACTACAGGCACTTTACTTCCGAGATGTTGGCGACTAAGCATGTATTTAACTTGCGCTGTCTACACGGTGGACAGTCCCAGTCAGTTCTATCGTACACATCTCATAGCGGAAATACATGATTTGCTCCATAATCGGGTGCTTTGCATTCAATGCTTGCATTACGGACACAACAGCCGTTCCCACATATAGCCAGATCATGAAGTAGTTGCTCGTTTTGCATGTTTTACTAGTCGTTCGCCCTTTGGTCCTTCTTCTTTTACGGCGACTTCTTGAGTTCCTCGAACATGGGTATTGGATTATCATTACCATTCTTCATGCCACCCAAAAGCCAGTCTGTCAGGCCAACAAACTTGGCCCCCATGCCCCTTTCCCAGTTCCCGCCTTCTTGAGCTTGCTCAATCGTATGTGTCAGCACTCTTCCCTCCGCATCAAAATCAAATATGAATAGCCCCGTGAAGGCTTTGTTTGGATCAACACCCCTACCGCGCCAGAGAGCGCGGGCAATGCCACCTGTCTCTGGAAGGTCTCCGTTCAACCTTCGCTTTTCGCACCACCGTACCACAAGTTGCTCCGGCATTGCGCCAGCACGTCGAGGTAAGAACGTCAAGGGTTCTGAGGTCATGCGTTCAGCTAGAATCTCCAGCTTTACGTTGCCTATGATCGGAACGCGATTCCAGGCAATGGGTGATGTCCAAAGCGCGGCATTGTAGGCAACCTTGCCGGATACGGCGGGCAGATGCGGATGTGTCGTGGGGAATAATAGCAGAGATATGTTGGGTGCTAAGATATCTTGTGGTAAAGGTGATTGTAATAGGGTCGGTAGTCGCTCCTGGAGTATTCTTAAAGCTGCAAGCGTTTTAGTCAACCTCTCAATATCTAACGTGATCCCATGTACGCAGAGCCCATGTACGCTCTGCGTACATGACAACCAGATACTCACTTTTACCGAGTTTAGCTTTATTCGGATCTTTAGCATCCTTCTTATCCGTGTCTCCTGTCCATTTTTGTTCTGTCCGACCGAAGTATGTCTGCCGCAAAGGTTGTTCCACTACGGCGGGAACTTGCACAGGGAATTCGAGACTTGACGGCGTGAGGGGCTGGACTGTCGGCAGTTGAATTGGCACAGGCCGAGGTAACGATGGAGCTGGTGAGATAGGACCCCTTGAGGCGCTGAGAGTGTGTAGATATCGGAACGAGTGAGGGCCTCTGGCGATCTTGGTGTTGCGCAAAGGCTTAGCCATTGGAGCTTTGACGGGCCTTGGCTTCTACATAGACCGCATGCGCACTTGGCCTTAAGGACGCCAAAGATTGTTCACGTTCTTCGCTCGATCAATATTATGGTAGTTGTAGAGAGCGATAAGTATACGTGGCCGCAAGGCAGCATTGAAGAAAATGGGACGGGAGTCGTGAATGACAAGCTTGATAACGAACCAAAAATACTTGGTTCATCCAGACTATAACAGTGGGGCAGAAGCAGGGTCGGCGGGTCATGGCGGCTTTGCGACGGGGACCGCAGTAGGTCTTGAGATGCAATATACAACATGATACTGTATTCCGTATCCCGGGCATCTTTGTATACAACCTCCAGGTTTAACACTCTCAAACCTATAGCAAACTTGGATCATGAAATAAGTAGAGCAGGAAAGTGTTGGGCTATGGTGGCAGCAAAGAGCATAATGTAGTAGGCAGCTAGACCACCCAGGCTTTGCTTCTTGTACTTCAATGCGACGTCGGCCTCGGCGGCGGTAGTTCTTGGGTCTGGCCAGGCTTGGCTTGGGACGCAGTAACGCATGCAACGCTGTGCCTGCATCTCCAATGTAAGTCAAGTTACATGACGATTGAGGGGAGAATTGACTGCATTATTACAGCTGCGGCTTGTTCACTACAATCCAGTGTTGACGCTAACCAGCACCTCGCGTGAAATCGGTTTGCACTGTCCGACCGCCATGAGGCGGCTGACGCTATGTTCTTCATGATTTAATTGTCACATGGCGTCACCAGGCAACGTTCAAGGGCCATTAGGAACCCCTCCCTCCGAAAAAAAATTAAAAACTAATGGCATTGTTAGACACCATAGCGGGAGACATCTGGGAGTCACCAATTGCGAAGCTCTAGTGTTCCAACGTAGATTCAAAGTCTAATGACTCGGAGCGTCATCAGTTGGTTCGAATAAGCCCCATCAAGTACCTCTGTACTGTACCTTTTTTCGACTCTTGTCGAGCGTCTCATACTTTTGTCATACTAGTAACTAGTTACTCCGTAGTTACTTCGTAGACTAGAAAGCAGGTCTTCAAGCCTCGTGGCAGAGACGACCGAGCCCGACGACATGGGGGTGGCGGCGGCCTGCACATTCTCAAGGCTACAAACACGTGACCCATCAGCTCTCGCCTCCCACCACCACCACCACCA
>JASWJB010000363.1:0-39808 GCA_032433595.1 Conoideocrella luteorostrata
AGGTGTGGGGCGCAGTGGATGTGATATCTAGTTATATACCACTCGGGCAAACCGGGCTCATAACTGTCAACACAAAAAGAACATGCTCTAATTGCGCAGCAATTATTGTATATTATAACCTGTGACAATTATTAATTTAATTATTTATACTTATACTTATTATTTAATTAAACTTATTAAATATAGCTTTAATATAAGAGTTATAAGCTTAGGAGAAAGTTAAAGTATTTTCTTATAACTTTTATTATATAAAAAAGTATAAAACTTATATATATATAAAATTTAAAATTTAAAATTTAAGTATATAATAAAGCAAAGGTCCGCAAGGCTGGGTCTCAGTGAAACAGAGCCTATATGGCTGCCATGGTCTCACTTACCCTTTACTTATCGGCCGAGCTGTTCGGAGCCTTGCAGTAGTAATGTTTTTTGGGGGGGGATATTATATGTCCGACTGCGCCACTTTCTTAAAGACCGGCAAATTGGGTAAAGTGGGCAAATTCATAGGTTTATTTGCATTTAATCTCGTTATATCCGATTTCCATCGCCTACTAGTTATAGAGACACCTCCCAGAATCATGCACACCGCACTTCCCCACTGCTTCACCGTCTCCAAATCCTTTTGTCACGAAGTGAGCAGCTATGGAAGATCTAAGCAGTGGAATTGTCCTTGTATTCTATCCTATTGACGAGGAATTAGACCTCTTCTTATAGATGAATTCTATCTATGCATTCAAAATCATCGAATTGATAGTCAGCTTTGGAATCAGCATTGTCAGCATCATCAGCATTGTCAGCGTTGTCAACAGCCTCGTCAGCAGCTACTCTTGACACCTTTGAATGACGGAGCACGATGAGCCTTCGCCCATTCCTTGATCTAAAGTGCGTCAGAGCGACCAGCGTCTTGGGTTTCACAAGGCCCAGATGGGGGTTAGAAGGGTAGGGCAGCTGACCTTGTCAAAGTCACGACACTCGTGGAGGACATTAGCAAAAGCTCGTATGCCAAAGTCCGCGGTACTATACTGGAAGACATTGGGTGTGGTATCTGAGGTGCAGATCTGGTGTTGGCGGAGAATATCGATGCAGTGATCGATATGGTGGATACTGAGATCCGTGTTAATGTCCCTCAGTGTTGAATCAACATCTCCATTCTGCATCTGTGTGTACGGATTGTTATAGGAGGTCCACTTCGGGTCTTCAAAGTAATAGATAGCCTGTCGGATGGAATCCAGGCAATGCAGGTTGTGGAAAACGTTGAGAATGATGAGGTAGCCGCTACCCTCGTATGGTGCTTCGGGCATTGTTTTATTCGGAAGTCGTAGGGCCTCTTCGTATGTGATGCGAGACATTTCATCTGTATTCAATGTACTTGTGGTCAGCCTTTGTCACTTTTGAGTCACTGAGGATAGATATAAACGGTGTAGGCTGCCCTACGAGAGTATAAGTTCTTCCACAATCGATTGTTTTGCTCGTTTGGTCGTCCTTGGTATTCTGTTATGTCGCTGTTTATACTGTTTTTGAACTTGACTAATTTGTGAGAGATGGCCGTCTCGGCCGGTGCTTGGAGTTTATGTTAGTTTCAGTATTGCACAGGGCGGAAGCAGGCCACGTACACGGCAATGTGAACTCATCCCACCGCTCTCTCGTTCTGGACAACAGAGACTTGTGTATGATAATGCCAAGAACCATGTTTAGAACCACTGAGGCAACCAGAAAACAAACGGCGACCATCAACTTTCCTCTTGCCATTGTCGGAGTCTTGCGTAATTCTTGTTTCCAAGGCTCAGTTGAGCCATGTTCTGAGGGAAATAGCTCCCCACTTGGTTTCAGAATAAGCTCCTCTTCAGAGGACCTGGGAGAAGTGTCCATCATGAGAAAACAATAGGTGAGATAAGACTAGAAAGGAAGAGACAATGGCAGGAACTTGGAAAAGCAAATGTCCTTTCTGTGTGTGTAATTGGGCTCCTGAATTTGATATCTGTAGAGCCTGGAATCTCTTACAGAGATCCTGTACACGTATGTTTATGCAATATGCACCTAATGAGTTGCCTTTGGTTGCGTATTGAGAGAGGGGTGTGTGTCTATAAGTTATCACAACACAAGGCTGCATTAATGAGGGTGTGTGGAGCGCCACGGTCGGTGCGGCTGGCAATCTACATTAGGAAGGCAATGCCTGTCATACGGCGAGGCCGGGGGGGGTGGGGGGTGCTGCTTTGCGGGGTCTCAATGTTGGCTTTGTGCCATCGTAGCCAACTCCAGATTTCTCCGTTACTCGTCACCACACATGAGCTGTCTCCCCGCTCGCAATGAGCTTCACAAATACACTTGCTGACAGCCGCACCATATGTCTTCCTTGTCCTGTAAACAAGTTGATATCAACGCCATGGCCGAGGGTCTGGATGCAAACCTCGACGCACTATCCGAGTCAAATCTCCCGAACCTCGAAGCTTTGCATCTGGAAGAAATCGAATCCGAATCAGATGCTCAACACTCTCAGGACAGCTCTGACGATGAGTCTAGTTCCAACGATGATGATATCAACTTAGAGGTGCGTACACCGGAAGCGCCATTTAATCCGCGACAATGCCTCTTCTGCAAGTCGTACAGCACCGGCTTTGACGAGAACCTTGAACACATGACAAAGAAGCATGGCCTCTCCATACTAGAGAGGAATAGGCTAATTGTTGATCTTGTCACCCTCATTGAGTACTTTCATCTCATAATATTCGGTTATTTTGAGTGTTTGTACTGCGGTTCGCAGCGGCAGAGCTTTCAGGGGGCCCAGCAGCACATGCTGGGGAAGGCTCATTGCAAAATTGACATAGCCAAGGAAAATTCCGAGTTCCGGGACTTTTACGGATCTGAAGATAACGAAGACATTACCAAGGCGAGAGAAAGCTGGATAGAAATGCTGAAGACGAACTCCATTGATGATGACAAGACGATCCGTTTTGCTTCAGGAAAGATTGCAGCAAAACGTGGGCACGCAACCTCATACCTCGGCCGACAGAAGGAAACAAAACTGCAAACCCAGCCAACAATGGCCGATATACAAGAAAACAAAATAAACTCAAGCCCTAGTCACACAGCTTCGGCTGATTCCAAGCGAGTTGTAAAACGAGAGGCCCAGTTTCAGACCCAGCTCGCGAGTCTGAGAGCTGCAGATCGAGCAAGTCTCATGCACCTACCGACTTGGAAACAAAGAGCACTCGTACTGGAGAGCAAGAAACAAGTGGCAAGGGCAAGAAAGGAGGAGAATGAAATGTTATTGAAGATTCAACTCAAGGCGAACAAAACGCTGAAGAAGTAATGCATTTGTTTCCCGACAGGGACAGAATGACAACAGATACAACTGTAAAAGTACGGCTGCGAATATCACTACCCAACTACTTAGGTCGATAAATAGGAGCTCACAATTAGTTTTTTCCGCTGATTGAACCAAAAATGCATGTTGTCAGAGTAGAAGCGACCTGAGAAGAGATAATTATCAAAGCTCAACTTGTCGAGATGTACGACTTGGAACAACACTCTCCACCACCCTAGGCTGCAATACCTAGGCTTCAATGAGTGCAGGCTAACAAGAAGGTGTGCTTGCTACCCCAATAGACTAAATAGGTCCACCGCTGCTTGAACTGCACCTTACAATGACACTACGGTTCTGTATTGTCTTGTGAACCATACGCCAGTCTGGGCAAGATTGATAATCTAAAAGAAGTCTTGAGCACTATGTCACGTCCGTATAACCATTACGCAGGATTTCAAGTGAATTCACAATTGAACGGGTAATTAAGACGAAACATTTCAGATTCCACAGTATGCTAACTAAGCCAAGGGAGTTTGTCAACCCAGAATCTTATTGTTTCCCCTGGATTGGTCTTGGTGGTGACAGTTACACAAACAGTTGTCCAGGTACATCCCAATGGATTTGTCTTTTTCGTACACAGACATAAGTGTGCTCGGGTGTGTGCAAAGCAACTATTCAAATAGGGAGTAACGCTTAGAATGAACCAGAAACAGAATGACAGGTGCCAAGGCCTACCTCGACGTAGAATATGACTGTCGCAGGCCTGTGTTTACTAGTTAGGCCAAGTAACTGGATACTCGGCCTCGTCAACACTTCTTGTTGGGCCAAGTGACCGGGTACTCGGCTGTGTCGACAGTCCTCTTGTTGGGCCAAGTAACTGGGTACTCAGCTTTGGAATCATCTAGATCGGGGACTGGAAGAGCTGACGCCGCAGCAAAGTATTAAATAAACGTTTTGAAGTGCATCTTATAAACTGAGGACTGATATTTAATTGATAAGAGGGGAAGTGTTATGATTCAGTACAGAATTTGAGAGAGTGCCAATTGAACAAGTCGCCTTATTCATAGGACAGAACGAGTTTCACAACCAAATTAGCCATCTTTAGTCATAGGAGACTCTGTTGCACACTGGTCAAGCAGACCAGACTGCAGCAGACCCAGTCAACGGTGAGACCGACCCCGTCTGTTCCTATCCCACCCCTTCTGGTTCGGCGCAGTCCTAAAACATAACAGTATTTGGCTTATTTCCCCCGGCAAACACGTCAGCTGTTTCCGTAACACCCTCTTTTGAATGAATGAAGAGTCAGAGAACTTTTGCGAAAATGGCTTGGTCATGCTGCATGCAGGAATGTTGGGTCGAACCGGACGCCTTTCTCCTCAAGGTCTGGTAGGATCGCCAATTTGTCCAGGCGACATACTCGTTGATCGTCAGTCGTTGGTCGTTGGTCGTTGGTCTTTGGTCTTTGGTCGTTGGTCGTTGGTCGTTGGTTGTTGGTCGTTGGTCGTTGGTGGCGCCATTCTCTGAATCGTGCACGCGGGGACCATGGATCTTTGCCTTTTGTTTCCTCTTCGTAGACAGGGAATGAGTCAGGCTAGAGGCGAGAAGTCTGAATCTGCAATCCTCTGCGAGGTGTGAATAAAACAGGGTTCCTTGTTGGTTTTATTTGACGACGAGAATGAACATGGAATGGAGGCTAGTTAGCTTCTCTAAACTTTGAGCAGAGGTAAAGCCGTCGGACAGCAGGCATAAGTACTATATGCAACCAATGATGCTCTAGTGACTAAATAACCGAATTGCTCACATCGTACCATGTTACTCAACTGGCTACCGCGACCCCGTTGACTCCATCTCTCGTTAGGCTGAAAGCACGTTGGTGTGGGCAACCATTCATCTGTACAATGAATCTTTTCCCTATGTTCAAACAAGAGTACACAGCTCTTCCTAGCAATTCTACGCCTGGGACAAAAGCTGACCAGTCTCCAAAATCGGCAGTGAAGCGTTGGGCTCTGTTAGTCTTACTTCTTTGGTGGAACGCTATTGCTTTCGGCTGGGCTATCTACGGCTTCAAAAGCTACCTCAACTCTGGCAAGCCGGCAGTGTCGCCAGTATCATGCGACTGCGGTGCGACCATAGATGAGGCCATTTCTATGGGCTGCAAATACGATAACCTCTCTGTATCATGGCTTCCACCTCAATGCCGCGATGATGAGCTCACAGCGGAATTTAACAACGCCGGTCCTGGTGGCGAGTGGCGATACTGGGCGGATCGAAACCAAACTCAACCGCTGACAATCGAAGAAGTGGGTGCCTTGGCTGCAAAATCCATTCGAGAAGCTCAATTCTGGACTGCTTTTGGCTGGCACGTTAGCCATTGCTCGTTTTACTGGAGAAAAGAGTATAGAATGAGGGAGGGAGGACTTCAGGTTGAGCATCGCTACGATAGAGAAAGCCATGTCAAACACTGCCACATGGCCTTCATGGCAAGAACGCCACTAAATGAGCCAAATACCAAGGCAGCTGTTGGTTTGGGTGGTGATAAGGTGGGAGGAGTTAGGACGAAGGAGCAGATTGAACAAGAAAATGTGGACCACGAACATGTACACGAACATCGTTTAAATGTTTAGATATTTCGGCTTGAGTGGGGTGGACGTAGTTATAAATAAGGTTGAAAGACGTATTTCGTATAAACTCTACGACGTAGTTGGGATCTCGAAGTGTGCATGATGCCTAAACAGCTGCAGATTTTGAATATCTGAAGCACGCAACGCATTCGGGACGTAATTTGAAAGACACAAAGTATCAGGTCAGCTGATCAGTCTTAGTATTGCCAATGTAGTTCACTAGTATATCCCTATTGTAAATCGCCATGTACTGGAACATAAAGTAACGTGTCCACAAATAAAAGCGCCGACCCTTCTTCTACTTGTGTCATAGGCGGACCACTCAAAGCCATCAGGAGGCTCCATCATCCTTGTTTGCCCCCAGGCCCTCCTTCGCGAACGCCGGCCCTTGATGGATATGAGTACTCTATCATGTCTCCAGGTTTACGAACGAACGAAGTCACTCACCAAATTTGGGATGGACCAGCAGTCCGGCTTGATACATGTTGATTCTCCGATCCTTGGCCCATTCATCCACAGCATTCCAGTTCCGGCACGTGTGCGGCATCATATCAGCGTGAGGCATCTTGTCGTCCGCTCTCCAGTGCCAGGTGGAGAGGCCAACATCCGCGTGACACATGGCCGATTGACGGATATAGTTGATGCAATGATCTGGGTTTAGGAGTTAAACGAGGAGATTCAAGTGCAGTTCAGTTCATGAGCAGATTTAGAGAAGGTCAATAAGAGTTGGAAACAAACCTCGATGTCGTTCTCTTTCATGAGTCTGCTCTGCGGATGAGTTCGGATAGAAGTAATCCGGGTATAAACTCCAACGAACAAGTTTCTTTTGGGTCAGTTTATGACTGTATTATTGTATCTGAAGCAGCAAAAGAATACTCACAAGGCAGTGTAGCTCGTGGTAAACGTTGATAAGAGCAGCATATCCGCCCGTTTCGTCATTGACCTCGACCGCATTCTCTAGTCTTCCCAGATTTTTAAAGTCATCTTTCGAAATTCGCACATCAAAACCTGCACACAACCACAAGCGATCAGACATGTCGTAACCAACAACACATCGGCAAAAAGAAAATCGTCTGTGCAAGCAAGTACCTTGAAGGAGGTGGTGCCAGTTTGCCTCAGTTTCAGGATTAGGAGCACCGGTCCAAAGATGATCTTCATCGGTGATGAAGTCTTTGATCTCATATCCGATGACGTTCTGAAGCGGTGCTTTGAGCGGTGCGTGTTAACTGAGGCTAGTTGGTGGAGTGTGGATTCTGCAGCGTACTTACAATACGTCAGATCTCTTCGAGTCGATATTCTGAGGGAAAAGTATGAGGCCAGAGAGATGTTGACCAAGCCACAACATTGAAGAGGGAGACTTTTGTACAAGAAGTCATTCCGAGCACCGATCTTTTCCTCACTTTAGGTTCGGAACTCGGTAGCAGAGATTCATAGTCATCATCGGATAGCTTGCCATCTAGAGGAGCTTGTCGATGATCTGTGTCGGGCATTTTGAGGTTTCTGGAAAGTGTGAAACGTCTATTGGAGCAGCAAATGGAAGGAATACAAGTGTAATGAGTCAAGGACAATACCACTGTCAAGATAAATGAGAACCCCTTTAACATTTGCCAGCATTTTCGTGACACAAGCCGTCGCGCAGCAAGCTGCTCGCTTGAAGCAAACGAATATTATGCAGGGAGCGAGTAATGGCCAGATTAGGAAGTGGCCGAGGTCAGCGTACGTTTATTGCTATCCATCTACGGAGTACCGTATGCGTCACCCCTCTGCGGCTCGCTGAAATTATCAATTTTATTCCCACTCCCTCGCCACCGTACACGGCTGGCGGCTGGACCTTGGTCAATTAATGTCTGTTGTCTGACACCAGCTCGCCGCGACGAACAGACTCTCTTACCTTCCGCGCTGTTGGAAATACAAGCAAACTCTCTCAACGATCTTCTATCATCCTGAAGCCTGAAGGGGCTGTTGGTCTCGTACGCCTTTTATCTCGTCACACCCACCAGTTCCTTGTAGAGCGTTGAATGGGCGAAACATCGCAAATCCACCGCCCTTCCCCCCCTGTTGCCCAACACTTGGATCAACAAGGCTTGTTCGTTCATTTTCTTCTTTCGGTTTTCGGTCAAGTATCCTACTGTCGACATGGCGAACAACGCGACGGATTCTGCCTTCGGTCCCCAGCTGACTGGCCACTTTGACTTCACACTCAAATTTGAACAGTCAATTTTCACTATTGTTCCGTCGGGGATTTTTATGCTAGCCTCGTCACTGCGAATATCACTCCTGGCTAAAAAACCGTCCGTCTCTCAGACAAACTCCCTGCTGTGGATCAAGCTGGTGAGCGCTCATTCTGGTTGCTGCTTGGATGTAAGTCGCTGACCAGCTAACCGTACTCTGCAAGGCTACTGTGTGTGTGCTGCTGAGCATACATTTGGCCATCTTAGCATTATGGGCCACCTCTTCCTCTGTGGCTGACGTCGGAATAGCCGTGACAGCCGCCACTCTCTCTGTTCTGAGTAACTTGGCCATGGCGATCCTTCTCTACTTTGAGCATCGTTATTCTTATTCCCCTTCCATGTTGCTAAGTCTCTATTTGTCCGTTACTATTCTCCTCGATGTCGCCATTGTGCGCTCGCTCTTTCTCCGCAGCGACTTGGTCGCCTTGGGCTGCCGCCGCCGCAGCCCTTGCCTTCAAAACATTGATGCTCATGCTGGAAGAAGTCCCAAAACGCGAATCAAAGAAGCTGTTTCTATCCCCAGAGACATTGAGCGGCCTCTGGAATCGCTCCGCTTTTTGGTGGCTGCGCTCAACTTTCTATACGGGCTTTACTAATTTCCTACACGTTGAGGATCTTCCCACGCTGGACCAAAAGTTAGATACCAAAATTGTGGCTGACAAACTATGCAAGACATGGAGTGCTGGTTTGTGATTCCCAGTTGGTCGCAAAACGTGACGTGGTTGCTCTATTACTGACGCCGAAGTACCTAGTTGATAAGTCCGCTAAATACTGCTTGGCATTTGCCACATGGGGGGCGTTCAGGGCTATCTTCTGGAGTGCTGTACTTCCTAGATTATGCTTCACTGGCTTCAGCTTTGCCCAGCCCTTCATGATGAATGCCATCGTTAAATTTGTTGGAACTTCGAACGAGAGCCACCGTCCTAGCCACGTCGGGGGTCTTGTGGGCGCCACTGTCTTGGTATATCTTGGAATCGCTGTACGTTCACCGGGACAGCCTGCATGAGCAATAGCTGACTTCATCTGATAGATCTCAAGATGCCATTATATGCATTGTACCTATCGACTAATTACAGCCGTTCGCGGTGGCCTGGTAGCACTTATCTTTTCCAAAGCAATTGATCTGGACGTGGCTACGGCCAAAGAGTCTGCCGCTGTCACTCTGATGAGTACTGACATTGACGGAGTGGCTTCAGGTTTGCAAAAGATCCACGATATTTGGGCCAGCCTCATAGAGCTAGGTTTAGGCATATATCTGCTCCAGCTGCAGGTTGGCGCAGCTTGCTTCTTGATATTGATACCTGGTGTCTGTGAGTGGTCACTACTACTACAACACTGAGTGGTCGTTTCTCGCTGACAACCGGCCACAGTGTCCAGTTTCGCGACCGCACGAGTTGCCCGGGGAATGGGCCCGGCAAGGATCCTTTGGAATGAAAAAGTGCAAAAAAGAGTTGCTACTACTTCATCCGCTCTCAGTCAAATAAAGGGCATCAAGGTGATGGGCCTGCCTGAACGTATCTGTGACTTAATCCAATCCCTTCGGGTCGTTGAGCTGAATTCGTCCAAGGCGTTTCGTCTATTTTTTGTCTGGATGAATATGATAGGTTTGTCAAACTTCATCATTACCCATCTGCTGGATAAATTGCCAACTGAGATATTCAAGCCAATCTGTCCGACCAAATAACCCCAGCCATCATCATTGCCGCTGCCGTGTTTTGGACCAAAGGAAGCAGCGGTCTCAGCATAGCAGAAGCCTTTACTTCGCTCTCAGTTGTGACTCTTGTCTCAACACCACTTGTGAATATTATCGCCGCCTACCCCACTTTTGTCACGGGGCTGGCTTGTTTTTCGCGCGTTCAGGCCTTCTTGCTCGATAATGAGAGGCTGGACTATCGCTCAACTTCACATTCCCCCCCGAAAGACAACATTGCGTCGACATCCTCGGGTGGTGATATCGAGCTACGAACCACAGGGCCGAGGCCTCTCTTGGCTGGAGACTCAAAATCAGCCTGTCCGCCAGCCATTCATATCCATGGTGCATCGATTGCCCTGAAAAGCGGACAGGATGCCATTCTTAGCAATATCAATTTGGACATTTCATCAGCTACGCTCGCCATGATTGTAGGTCCGGTGGGCTGCGGCAAGTCGACTCTTTTGAAGGTGATTCTCAGTGAGGCCCAACTATTGCGCGGTAAAGTAGATCTCGGCCTTGTTCCAATTGCTTTCTGCGACCAGACTCCATGGCTGCGGTTTGGATCCATCCGCGACAACATCTTAGGACCTAATATATATGACGAAAAGTGGTATCGAACAGTACTTTGGGCCTGCGCACTGGAACAAGACTTGGCTCAGCTCGACGACGGCGATGTAACTTCTGTTGGCAGTGAGGGCAACTCCCTGAGTGGCGGACAGAAACAGAGATTGGTCAGTACCTTGCCCCTTCATTTGTACTTCAAAGCAACTGAAGCTAATACTTTTTGCACTCTTAGGCCCTGGCACGAGCTGTCTACGCCCGCTGCCCGCTGGAATTGCTGGACAATGTGTTCAGCGCCCTGGATCAAGATACATCACGCGAAATCTTCAGTCGCCTTTTGGGCACCAATGGATTGCTTCGAACTCGGCAGCAGACTATTATCTTGGCTACCCACACCGGTAAGACTGTGCCCTAATCTTTGAGTAGTTCATCTCAAACTGCTTTTGAGAAGTTGACTCGAACTGACAAGAGGTATGGCCAGTGGAGCATTTACCTGCCGCAGACATCATCATCGCCCTGGATGGCAATGGATCTGTAGTCAGTAGGTCGGCACCTGAAGACTTGAAGCTTGATGAAACGTATATAGTAGGGCTCGCAGGAGATGATAGAGAGTCACAGAAGGGTGATCCAGATTGTGCATCTGCGGATAAGTCTCCTGGACAAGCCCTTGCTAAGACGCCATTGACCCCTGAGTTGACGAGAAGAGTTGGAGACCTGAGCCTTTACAGGTTCTACCTTCAATCCGTAGGTATCTACATTTTCATTGTTTGGCTAGTGCTCGCCGCAGGATATATCTTTTCAGGAAGATTGCCACGTAAGTCAAGTCTAAGCTGCAATAGCTGCATTTTTGCTCACTTTCTGGGATATCTAGAAATCTGGCTCCGTATATGGACGGAGCACGGTACCACGAAACAAAAAGAGGCGTATTTCGGGACCTATGTAGCATTTGGTCTCCTGTGTGTACTCTTCTCGGGGGTTTGTGTATAGTACGAGAGTCACTCATTCAATCCCACACACACTAGCTGCTGACTTCTTGACAGTTTCTTCATGATAGTTGCTGTTCCAAAGTCCGCTCAGCATTTACATTGGCTGTTGCTTAGAGCTGTGTT
The DNA here is from genome assembly GCA_032433595.1 of Conoideocrella luteorostrata. Lineage (NCBI taxonomy): Eukaryota > Fungi > Ascomycota > Sordariomycetes > Hypocreales > Clavicipitaceae > Conoideocrella > Conoideocrella luteorostrata. The sequence goes on from JASWJB010000363.1 coordinate 11,517, forward strand.
CAGGTACCACTAATGCCTCCAGTGTCAAATTGTGGGTGCATACTAACTAATGCCTAGGGCGCCATTATGGTTCTTCACATCGACCGATGCTAGTGTCATCCTCAACCGGTACATTATCCCATCTTTTCTTCTTTTAAATCATCCAGTGCTCATCGTCTCTGCAGATTCAGCCAAGATATGACGCTCGTAGATCAAGTCCTCCCCATGTCTGTGTTCACAACAACATTTGGTAGGCTTAGAACCAGTCGAGTGCCTTAATGATTGAAAGCAATGCTCACAATAATCGCACATAGATGTCTTTAACGTTATAGCAGGGGCGGCTCTAATTGCTTCTGGCGCAACCTACGTCGCGGCGATCATTCCCTTCTGCATCATAGCCATTTACTTCATTCAGAAGTTCTACCTCCGTACATCGCGTCAAATGCGACATTTGGATTTGGAAGCCAAGACTCCTTTATATAGGCTCTTCACTGAAACTGCCGCAGGTGTCATGACGATTCGAGCATTTGGATGGAAAACAGCCATGGCAGAGGAGAATTTGCGTCTCTTAGAACATTCGCAAAAGCCGTACTACACTATGTTGGTAGCTTCCCTTTACATGCGCGAAAAACTGGCTGATTCAGAGACTTTTAGGTATTGCATTCAACGATGGCTGAATGTGGTTCTCGACTTGTTAGTAGCGGCCATTGCAGTTGTTCTCGTCGGCTTTGCATTGGGTTTCTCCGGTTCAGCCACGCAGGGCTCGATTGGACTCGCGCTCCTCAATGTTATGGAGTTCAATCAAAGCCTTTCAATGCTCATCAACTCTTGGACTGGTCTAGAAACATCTCTGGGGGCTATTGCCCGTCTCAAGACCTTCATGGCCGAGACGCAGACCGAGGGTTTGGAGGCGGAGGACAAAATGCCACCTTCGAGTTGGCCGCAAAGAGGCAAAATCCACATCTCAGATCTTACGGCCAAGTACAAGTACGAGATCCAACAACAGTATTCAGCTTCAAATTACTGACCAGTGAACCGAACCCAGCAGAATCGAAGACTCACAACCGCAATCAGCAATTCGTGATATTAACTTGGACATACAACCAGGTCAGAAAGTCGCACTTGTTGGTCGCACTGGCAGTGGGAAATCCTCTCTTCTCCTGACGCTGTTGCACCTTTTGGAGATCAGCAGCGGAGCAATCACGATTGATGGTGAAGACTTATCACGAATTCCCCGCCAAACACTAAGACAGAGAATCCTCACGATTCCCCAAGATGTAGTGGAACTTCCTGGCTCGGTGCGAGATAACATGACCCTTTTTGAATCGCTGGGGAAAGAGCCTGAAAGTGGCGATGACCTTATGCAGTATGCGCTCGAACGCGTTGGACTCTGGGATATAGTGAACAGAAGAGGAGGGCTTATCACGGCGCTAGATGAGGTTGGGCTGTCGGCTGGACAGAAGCAACTCTTCGCTCTCGCACGCACAATCTTCACGAAGCAGAAGAGCAATTCCAAGAGCGGTATTTTGCTCATGGACGAGCCAGCAAGCAGCGTTGACGAGCCAACCAATGAGAAGATGCGGGCGATAATAGCTGGTGAATTCACGGGATACACTGTTTTGACAATCAGTCATAGGGTTGATGCGGGGAAGGACGCAGATGTGGTGGTACGTTTGGACAGTGGAAGTGTAGTTGAGGTCATGCGACGGTGATGACGGGATGCTTAGATAGTGTAGGAAGGTAACGAGGAGATCAATAGCAGAGACAAGTATAAGGTCAAGAGAGTAACCACGCGGTGCTTCTGTAGGGAGAGGTTTGTACTAGCTTGGTTGTCACTCGACGTACTCTGCCTTGGATCTTGGATATTTAATATGGATGACGGTCTAGACTAACGCGACACCAGTTTTGCGTCTACCGGATTTTATAACATACTTGCAAATACAAATATTCGAGCTCACTAATAGTCTGCTACAGCCTTACCAAGCACCGCCCCCGCGTAATCTCGCCATCAACACATCGCCTAGCCCAGTCCAACACAGCTCTATACCACTGAAGTGGATTTTTTGGCTCCTTCACAAGATGTCCCTCATCAGAAAATGTCAAAGGCCGACCCTGTACGCCTTACGCCTGCAAGGTGAGGGAAGCAAGCTTCAGTACAACATACGGAGTCCCCATACGTTCTTGCCTAGCCACGTGAAACAGCCTAACAGAATATGCTAGACTATATTAAGCGTTGCTTAGCCTTTAGGCGTTTAAGCTATAGTTCGTTCAGATAATTACGAACTATAGATTAAACGCCTAAAGCTACCAAAATATTACTAGCGTAGGATAGGCTTAATTAATATCTATCTAAACCGCTAATAAATAATACTGCATGTAAAAGTAACCCTATTATATAGTAGCGGGATACTGGCGCTATGCGGTTTCCCTAACTGCCTTATATAGCCGTTCACCTTCTCACTATTACGTTTTCTTCTGCCGAAACAGAGACAGAGTTTAGCAGTTATAGGAGGATAATAACACCGCTTAGATGTCGCCTACAATGTTGTATTATTGGCATAGCGCAGTGCGTTAGCTTATAGAGTAAAGCTAGCATCTATCAACCACACTTACCCTTAGGCCATTTGGAAGGGGAAAACTAGGGACAAGTTCTTAGACTAGTGAGCAGGATAAGTATCGATATAGAGAATAAATAGTTATTATAATTAATTTCATCGACGATCAACTCGATAACGTCGCTTGGTCAATCGATATCGATTAGCTATGAGGTCGGCTCGATTGATATAGATCGATTGGATGCCCAATCGATATATATCGATTAAAAAGAGCCGCAAAACAGATCTATACAATTGTTGGAATGCCGCCAAGCACAATAGGAAGCACAGAGCCCGCCACGTGGTCACCTTCTAGCCACGATATTTATACGACGATATCGTGACTTCCACTATGACTTCTTTTCTTCTTCTTAGATAACAGACACTTACGAATATATTGAATTTGAAGCCGATGATCTAGATCATTGCACAACCCTGTGCAACCCACAACAATCGATTTCGAAGCTTGCGTCAAGCACAATAGGAAGCACAGAGCAGGTCACATAATCACCCTGCGACCACTATATTTATACGACGATATCGATGCCCTCCTCCTGCTTTGCTTCTTCTTCGGTAGACATCAGACATTGAATACATCGTTTCTGCATTTTGAAGCACTTGGTATTAATACCGCCTTCACAATATCTGTGCTACCTACAGATTCCTCAAGAAACAAGACCTTGCAACCTTTATCGCGGCATCTCGTTGTTTGCGTTGGGAACGGATTTACCTCCTGCATGACCAGGCGACTTCTTCTTGAAAGCACTGGCATCATTTTTGTCGTCGTCCTTTGGCATATATCCGCCTGCGATAGCGCTCGAGTCCTCCAATCCACCAAACTGACTCCAACTGTTGGCAACATGGCGACACTCACAGCCGTTGACTGCTGGTTGTGATCTTCAAAGTAGCCAATTTTCAACGGCACAAAGCGGTGATCTGTTGGAATTGGACTCTTTGCGGTCCAAGGCTAGTAATACGTGCTCAAATCCTATCAGCCATCAAATCAGAGTATAATTTATTCGCCGTCGGGACCTGTGCAGGTGGTGTCGATACAAAGTGCTTAAAAATGTAAAAACGATGTATTTAATGTCTGATGTCTATTGAAGAAGAAGCAATCTCGAAGTACGACGCTGACGTTATCGTATAAATCCCGTCGCCGCAGGGTGACCGCGTGACCTGCTCTGTGCTTCCTATTGTGCTTGACGGAAGGTTCCAACACACTCTGTCTCGTTCGAGATTGCTCAGAAACCTGGAAACTCGTCATCCAGCATTACAAGAGGCCTCTTTCTGGGCTGCAGAATATTTGGGTCAATGTGAAACGAGATGTCACGTTAATCAGCAAGTCCTGGTTAAAAATAGGGTTTTGACAGACTTCAAAGACCCTTCTATGACTAGACTATCCATCTACAACAAATGATTTTCAAACAGTCTCTTGTGATCAGCATCGAGGAATGTCTATTAGTGGACCTCTAACTAGTCCCCTTAGAGAATAGCTTACTATCCAGAATAAACGCATTATAGCGCTATCTTATCTTAGTAATCTTATCCTCGCTATTACTTATCTTAAACTCTAGATTATAATACTTAAATAGGCAAATATACTGCCTATGCTTAACTATCTTATTATATAATAAATTCTATGTAAAAGTATAATAATAATAATATTAGAGTATATACTACTTATCCTTATAACCTAGAAATTTAAGATAAACCTACTTATTTAAAACTTTAATAGTAATAAACTAGTTCTTAATTCTATTAAAATGTCTTCCTGTATAGATAACTAAGGCCTAGTAATCTATTCTAGGGATGCGTTCTTTTTAAAGTTAGGCTTAAACTTTATCTGTACTCTTAATATAAGTCTCCTCTGCATCATCATAGCCCTGTTGATCCCTTATGTTGTCATCATCAGATTCAGCCAAGGAACCTTCATCCTCATCCTCGTCCTGACCCGCTTCAAAGGAATTTTCAAAGTAGGCATTCTGTGGGCTGTCTAGGTCTCGTATCCATATACAATCATATAAAGAGACGCCATCCATGGCTTATGAGGTGCTGCTTCATCATCTATGTCATCAGCCACATCGTATTCTTGGCGAAAACCGTTAAAGCAGTAGTCTTGGTACCAGTTTAGTACGTCATTCGCAGCTTCGATGTAAGGAAGACGGCTGTAGAAATAAATGATAAATCATCAAGATGGTATTTACGATACATGGGAATTAAGTGCTGAATATTATGAGGACCTTCAATAACCCATGGAGCATCGAGATACCGCAGCCGCACAAGCGTTTAGTAAATGCCCAGCATAAGTCTGGCGACTCGATCTAGGTGAGCTTTGTGCTTGATCCTCAAGTCAAGATCTTCCATGCTTGCAGAACTTGGTTTCAGATAATTGCACGATGCGGTCTCAGCAAAAAGATGAACTGTAGAATGACACCTTATTGGGGGACAAGAGGTGGGCGGGAATATTAAATAACGGTTGCGGTCAACTTCCAATTTTACTCAGCATGGTTTCGCCGGCACACTTTAATATTATGCTTTGTTTAGTCTGACATCCCTGTTGGTACATTTGATCAGGCTCTCCGAAATCTAGAAGATCAGCGGAAGCTAAACAATAACCGTAGCCCTCGTGTCCACTTTGCCTTTGCTTTTGGTATTGCCCAGCACTCTTGCGGTATTAAAATAGCGCCGCTAAGTGCACGGTCTTCAGAGGGTTTGGTTAATAAACCGGGCGAATAAAGACAGGGCTAAAGCACACTGCAAGCATGCACGCAGCCTTGTATTGCATGTCTAGAAATATGTGCTACCAAACCACATGCACTTGTATGCTTTAGGACTTGACAATATCCTTATCTAAATCCACACCCGTGTTGCGCGAATATTACGACAAATAACAATATCGGACTCCACTATAGTAGCACTGAACCTGCTAATTCGTGAGGGGACTGCGGCAATGTCAGGTTATTTTACGAGATGATAGGCCCAAAAACGGGCCAACTTAAGTTTATTACTAATACAGTGTATTATTAATGCTAACTACAGTGTAGAACGTCTTGGAAGAGGGGTATAAAAGAGGGACACAAATCTTCCCGCAGATGTTATGAAATATCCTTCAAACTATCCTCTATCATTCGATCCCGCAACCAAACGCTCCCCAAATCCTCCTATTGCTAAATCCTAATCACAATTGCTAATAAGAATATTAATAAAATGATATCCATTCCTTCGGTCAAGTTAAATGATGGAAACAAAATCCCCATCGTATGTGTCTGCTGCTGCTTCTACTCCTGCACCCTCGCCGAAATACCTCTGGGCACATGACTAACAATTCCCAGTTATCTTATGGCCTTGGCACCGTGCATTTCATGGGCCACGAGAAGGACATAAGTGATACCACTGTCATGGCTCTCCAGAATGGGTACTTTCATCTCGATTGTGCCGAAGGTGAGAATGTCATTTCTTAGCGGCTGGCATGCTATACCTACTGACTTCATCGCAGCCTATATGAATGAATCTGGTGTAGGGGCTGGAATCAAGGCATCTGGCATCCCTCGAGAGAAGCTCTTCGTCACAACAAAATTGGTTGGGACAAAGGATCAAGTTGTCGAAGACGCCATTTACTCTTCACTTAGCAAGTTAGGCCTCGACTACGTAGACCTTTACTTGGTGCATCTTCCGTTCTCGGCTGGCTCTCCCGAAGGCTTACAAAGGATATGGGCGCAGATGGAAGCAGTTAAGAAATCAGGCAAAGCAAAATCCATTGGTGTCTCAAATTTCACGGAGGATGATCTTGAAATTATCCTAAAATCATCCACAATCACGCCGGCCGTCAACCAGATCGAGTTTCATCCATATCTGCAGCCTATTGACCTGCTTGATTTCCATCGCCAGCATAACATTACCACAGCTGGCTACTCCGTTCTCTCCGCCATTACTGCAGGGCGCCCTGGTCCGGTAGATCAGATACATATCGACCTGGCTCAGAAATACGGCGTAACTGAAAATGAAATCGCTCTGCGATGGGTGCTTGATCAGGGTATCATTGCAATTACTACTAGCAAAAGCCTCCAGCGGCTTCAGGGTTATGCTGCGAACCTCTTTAGCTTTAAGCTGACTCCGCAAGAAGTGCAGCAAATCACCAACCTTGGCAAACAAAAGCACTATCAAGGACCTAGCCTAAGTAAGTTATAATATTTATTCCCTGCCTTTATATTAGTATACACCTAACAGAAAGGCCTAGAGCTTATGGGTGATGCGTATGGAAATTATAAGATTGCACCCAAGAGAACATAGATACTAGGAATTGTAATTAAAATAGACACAATAAGTTAGTTCTAGCACATAGGTAGTAACAAGGAGCTTAACTACTTTGTTGACCCAAACCACGCACAACACATGCCGCTTATTGATAGATAACGGATGCAGAGTATATTGGCTGGATGCTTTAAATCGGATGTTATGTAATTCGTTTAATTTATTAGATAATAAATAGGGAAATGTGAAATGTTGAAGATAATAATGAAATAGTTCAACCCCACCTTAATCAATTATTGCACTAAGTGGTTAGTATTCCACATTGCCATCGCTCAGGGCACTTAAGCTACTTTTACAAAGAGTCAAACCATAGGAGGAAAATGAATTTTATTCATTTTTTAACTAAACTAATAGGGGATTGCCCCTCTTATATGTACTAACGAAAAGTATAATTAAATAATTCTAGGGCCTTATACCCCTGGTCTAATGTGTGTGCAAGATCCGCCACACACTACCACAACACAAATCTGTAACTTACCAACTTTTAATTTTTATTTAATCTTATATAAAATCTACAAAACGAAAACAACTAGTTTTTGACACTTAATTTGTATACTAAAGACTAGCACGAGATAATAGTATTGCTTTAAGGAGGCTAGATGTGTTTCTTAAAAACTAAAGTACTAGAGCTAAGAAAAGTATGTCTGTCGGAAGCGACATTATGGAAGGGAATTGAAAGAGATAGAATATATTGATGAATGTGATCCGTAATAATTCCTTGTGATGCCCTTCTAATTCCTTCTATAATGCTTCCTTTTATGCTTGCTTTCCTTCCTGCCTCTGGCACCTATTCCGAGCATTCCGAGCATCGTCAGCTTACTCCTTCAGCCTCACCAAATTCCTACGGATCTAGTCAGCACTAAAGACCTCTCTTATCCGACAATATCTCTATAGTGTCTTGCATTCTCGACTTAATTGTAAATTATTCCCAATAATACGAAAGAAAGGTGAATTGTAGTCTCGTTCGTACTAGACACAACTAGAGGTTAAAGAAATAGGAATTCTATTACAGAGAGTATTAGTTTAGTTTAGCTGTAATAGTGTATGAGAAGAAATTACTATATTCTTAAGTGAAATCGCATACAGTGCACTTCAAAACCTAGTGATAATTACTTATATAGGGCCCATCTCTATACTTGTTCTAATGAGATAGCTTATTTCGTACTATATGCATCTAGGTAAAAGTGTGACACTAGTGTATATGTATCCTGTGGCAGAGCATACTATAATACTCTCGTAACTATTTATACAGGCAATAGATATTAAGTATCAACTTCCTTGCATACGAAGAATACCTATTCTCTAAACATTTTCTCTATAAAAGTATCATCTACAGTCACTCCTCAAAAATATTAGTGGAGCTTGTAATCATTCCAGAAACTCGTTGATCCTATGATCAACTATTTCGATGTCTTACTACACTAACATATGCTACTATTTGTGACCCTAGCGGTGATCTGTTACGTAGACACGTAATATGTAGTTGGGGGCCAAGAGATATCGCAGGCCTTTTATTATACGAACGCCCAGACGATCTAAAGCTACGAGCTAAGATATACTATTGACAATTCTTTACAGATTTGCACTGTCAGTCGATGGAATACACATTTATTCATTCATGCCCTTCCTCCGATGCCTAGTTTCCTCATAGGAAACCTACCTTGCTTCGAAGCACAACTTGAGATGACCAGGGTTTGGAGCTAGCTGATCCTTCATGTCTTCTAGAACACAACGTCCGGTATCGCCAGGGGCAAGGCGGAAGTGGTAGTGGTAGATTAACCGGGCCGTCGTAGCTCTAAGCATATCTGTTGCCATAACGCGGGCAATACAGCTGTGGTGAGCTGCAAATTGTAATTTAGTAATCTTTGTCAATTCAAAACCTTTTATTCAAAGTGGAAATTACCTGTTCCCCATGGATTGTATGCTGCTGCATTTCGAACCAGCTCTTTGCGGGTGGTCCATCGCTCGGGTATGAATTCCTTGGCATGCTCAAAGCAATCCTCTCCTGTTTATTCTCCTTAGATAAATGCATAATGTAGGAGTAAATGCCTACAACTTCTGAGATAAACTTACGCCGTTGAATTGTAAAACGAGGGCCAATCAAGGTTGTGTCGGGCGGAATGAAGACGCCACCAATAGTCACACCATTCTTACCACTCTTCCTTGATCCACCAGTTGGCAGGACGGGGTACATTCGGAGAGCCTCCTGAATGGCAGCATTCAAGTTAGGCATCTTGGCCAGAGCTATGCTGTCCTTTATATCAACATCTTGAAGTTCTTGGTAAATGCCTTTGATATATTCGGGCCTCTGTGCAAGCTCCGAAAACAGTCCTAAAAGTACGATGGGAACGGGCTCACTATAAATCATGTCAGTGCATTGAGTCTTCAAAGAAGAAATATTGGGACTTATTATGCCCACCTCCCAGCGACAATGGCGTTGAGGCTATCGCCTCGCATTCTGAGAATCCTCTCGTGGGTGGGAACGCTCTCTTTCTGCTCTAGCAAGTAATGAACTAGATCAGGCTTGTCCTGCTTTTCAGAGCCGGTTTCAAGTCGAGCATTGATCTGTTCGTGAGTCCAAGCAGCCATTTCAAACCAATCGCCGATCTGGCACACGCGGGGGGCAGCACGAAAGGCAATTTGAATTAGCCATGGTGCTGGACTGACGGGTCCTAGCAGAGACAGTGCTCTTTGCAGGCGGATGATCATATAGTGCCACTTTTGGGTGCGGAGCATGCCAAATGATTTGCTAAAGACAAAGTCACTCATAACATCGAATCCAAGCCAGTAGAAGAGGTCTCGCATCTGAGAGGGCTTCCCTGCGAAAATGTCGTCATCGATTACGTCACCAAGGATGTCCAGATGTTTCAGGATCTTATTAGAATGATAGACAAGGGCTGCGGTACCAGTTAGCCTACGTGCATGTGAAAGTGAAGGAAGGGACAGATGGAGAGTGAGTATGATTTTAGACCTTGAGGACTGAACCCTACTTTCCAGTCGCGACGACGGGCATCATGAACAGCACGGTCTCGCGTAGTGAGCAAGGAACTTTCGGGCCACAGGAGATCGTACCACTCTGACTTGATGCACTGCGTTGTAGGGCCATCCGTGACCTTAAAAAAGTCTGGGTGATATACAGTGAGTTCCGAAGGCCCTGCAAGGCGAAAAGGTTTTAGCAAGCCTTAAACCGTAGACTACATGTGTGATGGAGTCCTAACCAGTTCTGACAAAGTCACCATACTTCTTATTGAGATCGTCTAAAAACAGGTGATTTTGAGATTTTCTGCAGTGCCATACATGCCACAGCTTGGAAGTGCGCATGTGTAGAGGCCCGTTGAAGCCAAATTTTGTCAACTGGTGAAAGAAAATCCTGTAGAAAAGGATGCTTGTGAAAAGTGATACCAGATACGTAGCGCTGGTGAGTAGCGCGGCGGCTACTAGGCTTCCTATGTCCGAGTCATGATACCACATAGAGCCGATAGACAGCATAATGAGCAGAACCGTATGAGAAACAAAGAGCTCAGGAGCATATAAGTGCCATTCCCCTTGCATAAAGAGTCCATAATGAAGAATCAATCCCAAAAAAACTCCCACAAGGGATGCCCAAGGGTAGTATCCCACAGGGCTAAAAGATAGTGATTCAAGAAAAGTTAGCATTATTTTGCCACATGAAATTCATAAGATGTGAGGAGATGGCTAAAAAAACCACGAAAGCGTGGAGTCAGGTAGAATTGTCGCAATGGTTAAGGTTCCTTATGTAATCATCAGTGATCTATCTCACCGTCATAAAAGTATGCATACCAACAGTTTTTTAAACACCGTTGTAAAATCAAGAACTATAGCTCACCTGAAATTGGAGAAAATACTTTTCCGACCGGGGTTACGCAAAAAGTTGTTGGTTCATCATAATTAAAAGAACATACCAACCTCAGAGGTTGTGTTGATCATCGTGCGCCAAGTAAAATACTATTACCAAGGCTTTTGAGATATATAAGATATGCTTACCCGGCCCACTCACATTTTCCCCTTTAACTAGTAGATGTTATTTGATGTTACACTGCACCTTCAATTAGTGATGCGACTACAGTGGATGCAACCAGGCCAAAGAGCCCGCGAAGTCCGGCCGTTAAGAAGCTGGTGTTGCGCTTGACCGTAACGTATTCTTGCAGCGTCTGCGGCTCGATAAGAAAATCCCGCGATACCACATGATATTTCATCCCACTGAAAAGGATCCTGATCCCTGCCAAAACACATGCGTGCCTGTAATAAACAAATCTACGAAGCGTAATGGACAGCAGTTCAAGTCCTTATTGATAGATTCACTGGGGGTTAGTAAGTTCATGATTGTGTTGGATTACACGGGTGTGTGTGTGGACCGGCTGCGTGGATACACGGGCTGTGAGAGAGAGGTTACGTGGCCTCTGGGCCTAAGGCAGGAATTCAGGACGGAAGTGTCTCAGATTGTAGGGGTATTTATAGGGGGATTTAGACGGGACCGTCAGACGAGGGATTCTGCATCCATCATCACGGTAACACAGCTCTTCCCATCAATGCAAACCAATTTGAACCTCTCCTATCAATTCCAACAGATTGTGAATATCGAATTGTTGGTCAATGTTCTCCAGCAGGGTATAGCTGGCATCTACTTTACATTTATGAATAACAGAAATAACTAAAAATGGGGATTTTTTTTTTAATTCAATAGATCCGCTAATTTCTTACGTTAGCCCATATATATCTTTCACAAAGGACTCGAAAAGATGGAGGGGTAGAGGGCCATGACAAGATACAATGCTCGCTTCAGAGCTCAAAGAAGCCCCGCTCGCTGAGGGGTAGTGATATTCTGAGCCGTGACCCACAACGTTGATAGAGCCACATCCCCCTTCCCGCGCGGGCCATAGCAATCGCAACAGTGCACAAATTGCGCTATTTTCCAATATCTTCAAGGAGATATGCACGATACTACGGGACACTTAACACCAACTAAAGCGCTATTAGGCGCTATTAGGCGCTGTAATAGCCAGCCTCCTGGCGCATCCACCAGCAACATCTTCAGCATCGTTAGTACTGCGTAGCCCGGAATAACTAATCAAACCGATTGATTTATACACTTTTTAAATAAAAACACCAGAAATTGCGCTTTTAAGCAAATTAAATAAGGCCAGGGCCCGGGCAGCAGAGCGACAAAATGTGGGTTGCGAGCCATAACTTTGTGTGTTTTCTACAGAGAGTGCGGGAATCAATCCCCCTACCTAGATATGGCTAGTTGTGTAGAGTACAGCTCCGAACCATGGAGCTCCTAATAGCAATGCCCCTCGCTGAGATGAATGGCAACGGGAGAATAATGGCGCAATTCGCCAGATTTGGTTCTGCCGTGTGTAATGCAGCTATTTTTATATAACGCACTTATTGGACCTTTTGTTATAATAAGATTAACAACTAAATTAATGCCTCCTACATGGCTGTGTTTTATCCATCAAACTCTCAGTCCGCTACGTGTGCTGCGCCGGCGCACAATTAAAGAGATAGAAATTATTCATCTTTTATGCCTAACCATTTCTTTCTATGCTCCCGTTACTAATTCAGTTTGTAACATTAACAAGAAGGCAAGATTGAGACATGTTCAAAAATGACCACTGACCCATATATCTCGTCACAACCACTTTGCCTTTACTTACCTTTCCTGGCCTGTTATTTACATAATTTGCGCTATAATGCCAACCTTTTTTAGAAAGACGCTTAATGAGGAAAACTGTCGCTACGATTCACTCGAAGTATCGTCAAAGGAGATTCCATCTTCGTGGAACTATTATGTGGTTGCTGAAACAAAATATCCTTCTAATGCAACTTATATGGGAGTTTATCGAGAGTGATTTTATCACGTTCGCAATTCCTAATACAGCTTTCGGTATATTTAGTGCTCTGGCAGCACCTGTTTTAGTCGAGACATCTACAAAGTTTACACCATCGGCTAAGATGCTTGTGCAACGCGTGCCCTTCGTCTTGGGGTACAATGTCGCAAATCTTCTAGTGTTCAATCTTGCGAACCAGCGTGCCACGCAATCTGTAACTGAAGACCGCATCAACAAACCGTGGCGACCTATACCTCAAGGCAAAATCAACACAGACCAAACACGACGCATGATGTTGGTGGTAATTCCAGTAACACTGGCAATGAACTACGCTCTTAATGTGTGGCATCAAGGCGTATTGATTCATATCCTTTCTTGGTTGTACAACGATTTGCAAGGTGGTGACGAACTTTTTATTCGCGAGATAATCATTGCCGTCGCCTATGGCTTGTTCAACGGTGGCTCGTTGGCAGTGGCCATTGGGCAGGAAAGCTCCCTAAATTCTCTAGGTTTTACTTGGATTATCATTACTAGCGGTGTTATTTTGACCACGATGCAGATCCAGGATCTCAAAGATCAAGAGGGCGATAAGTCCCGGGACCGCAAGACCATTGCAATTGTCTTTGGTGAGCAATTTTCGCGCATGTCAACTGCTCTTTTTGTCTGCGTCTGGACGCTGCTGTGCTCCTATTTCTGGGCTGTTGGGCCCGTCGCGTTCACCTTCATCGCCTCACCAGGCAGCGTAGTCATTCTACGACTGTTTCTCTGCTCTTCACATAACCATGCTAGAACATGGCGCTGGTGGTGCTTCTGGCACGCCTCACTCTACATGCTGCCCACTTTTGTTGTGTTGGGAAACTTCCAATGATCGGGCAGGGGATATGCACATGTTTCTGTATCTTAGTTGATATATTTGGTTGATGAGTGGAATAATTCCAGAAGGATTGTAAGCAATGTTGCAATCAAAGTCCTGCTGTCATAATTGATCTTATGTATATAAATATGACTTGAGCTCATGAGTGCACGAGGACTTGAAAAATAAAATTTATAAAAGCATGAAAGGGTATTCAAAGAATGTGAAGAGAGAACTTCTTGATGAGATAACGGTTTTCGCAACAATAAACAGATTAACCCTAATAAATATAACAACTTTTAATGCATAACATATATTTTTAGTATCTCTATACTATTTATGCAGCGTGCATCAGTGCTCGGATAACTCGTTCGACCAAGGCTTTTAGCACTAAGATTACAGGGCTTCAGAAGTAATCAAATGCTTCTAGAGCCAACTGAAAATTCTGTACCAGGAAGCGATATTTCATTAAAGTCGGCTACAGCCAAAATCTCCCTTATTTCAAGTAGTAATATAACTCCCGTTGTCTCTCATCTTGGTGGAAGGATCAAGAACATCATTGTCGCTAAATAGCAATAACAACAACAAATGCTGGCTTACAATATCAAAAAGTTGGTTAAGGCTACATACATGAATTTCACATATTATGTGATAAATTTTGCTCGTTTTCGACATTTGTTCTACCTTCATGTGCGAGTTTCATCTAGCCATTGTCCCTCACGTAGGTATACTGTCACCTACGGTTCAAATTACGCATTTTTCGACGTCCTTCTTCTTTTTAATGCAAAAAAAGACATCCCGCATCAAAGCTGTGCAGGAATTTGTCTAACATCCGTTTGGCGGTCAGCTTTGACCTCGACAGAGAAGGACCGAAGGTTTTCTCCAGAGTTAGGCCCGGTCGAGGTCTTTCTGGTCATCACTATATCCTTGCGAATATTTACCAGCTCATTAGAAGTAGATGAGGATTGCTGATGAGCCTCAATGTCATCCCTAGTTAAGTTATGACTTCCGAGCAAGTCAGTGTACTCACCCCTACGCCGACCACCAATGTGTCCTCGCCCAAACGTGATCCGTTGAATTTGTGTTCTGGGAATCTCTTCCGAGGTTGCATGACCAGTAAGTTTTTTAATGACTGGCTTCACGTAAGTCTTGATGATTGGACCGATTGTTGGGATACATGCGATGATGATACAAAGCCATAACTCAAGCGTCGTGGTCAGGGCAAGAACGGGTAGATCTTGTACAAAATCTGCCTTCGGATTACTTCCGGTAGAGACCAAGCGTTGAATTCGCCAAATCATAATTGCGATGGTACTGAGAAACAATTAATTACAATGCTCAAAACACTCAAATAAAGTCACTGAATAAGTAGCGAGTTAAAGGGCATCCATAATATACGTACATGAAACCAAGGCTGAAGGCAGTGATAACGACGACCTTATTTCGCGTCCGCATTTTCAAACTCCATAAGAATGGCATTGGAAGAGCGATAATAAGAACGTCTAACGCGAGATTTGTGCTGACAGAGCCCAGCTGACCGATGTTAAGATCACGACAGTGGCCGTCCGGGCGTGGATTCCATAGTTGCGAAAGGTCGGGTGAGCAAGTTGTGACGAATACGGCCATGAATGTAATGCAGTAAGCCAGTGTCAATCCCATGAGAATGTAGGAGAGCCTTTTCACCATTGGCCACGACATGATTCGAATGTAGAGAAACAGGACTGACAGTTTGAAAGTCGTAGTCGCGACAGTCCAAGTAACGTAGGTAGCCGGAATTAGCTGTAACTGGACGCTCAACTGTTCAGGAGCTAGATCGCTCGATCGCATGCCCATACCATTGAATATGCCCCAGATCATGACACTCTCGAGAGCCAAGGTAGTGATCTAAACGGCTGTCAAAAACAGGTCAAGCAGTGATTCATGAGCAATCGATCTATGTGGAGTCTTTCACTGACCATGGACAAAACAATGAGGTAGTCATCGGCGGATATCTTGCGCCGGACAAGGCGCGCCGCCCAGAACCGCAAGCCCACGAAGAAGATGTCGAGAGGAGTGAAGACGATGGCCCATATGAAGAGGTTGACGGCATTCTGCGCAGGCGCCATAATAGCTTGAGGTTATCTCACCCGTTAAAAAAAGATGTTAAACCTATGTAGTCAATGTATTAACTAAGAATAAAACGATAATGATATGGAAAAACTAACTTTGGGAGAACGGGAGTCCGGATTTGCCGGCCACGAAGCAATGCTTCAGCATAAGTTCTTGGGAACCATAAGTCTTTAGTGGAAACCAGAAAGCTTGGCATAGACATATTTTGACGGTAGAGTAGCCCAATACCCCCTAAAGATATTTTGTCGGATTTCGGGGTGATGCAAAGAAGCCGGCGGACCATGAATACAATGCGCTACTTTTTTACACGTACGCGTTATTAATGGCCTTTTGCACAAAAAGAGACACGGGAGCGGGTTGGGTCCGACGCAGCCGTCCGATGTTGTAGTCTGACTGCATTTAAAGTGGTTTACATAGTAATTTAATAAATTTTGGATGCAGGCTGACAGGTGGAGACAGGGAAAATTCACCTTCCGTCACTTCGCATGTGTCACAAGGCTATATAAGATGCATTATTCTCGCTATCAGTGTGGAGCTTCAACTTCTGCTGAATTTTGTAACAATATGTCAACCAACATGTACAAATGTCTGCCAGCACTTCATTTTAGGCACACGCCTCAACAGGGATTCATCCTGCCGAAGTGGATGTGACCTTGCACAGAAGCGGCACACACACCGTTAACTAACAAGCCAAAAAAAGAAATTGCCACCAGCACACGGCCGCCGAGATGTCTGGTTCCATAAGCCTAATTGTAATAAGATGGCTATGCTCGCAAGGAACGCACTAACCCTTACGCTATCATTCAAGATCCATTCTCTCGGCCCGCCTGGTCAACCTGCAGCCTCAGTCTACCATTGCACAGAACGCCGCAAACCTTTATTGATCGCCTGTTTGCCTAACCGGCAAGCTTCTGCATTATGTCTAACAGTAGTTTATTGACCAAAATTCAAGCTAGAATGGGTTGGGGAATTTCCGTCGCAGTTCTACTCGGAGCAGCGTACCTGACCACCTTACAAACATTGGACCTGGGCATATTCGCACCAGTCTCCCTGTTCGGCAAAACATGCCGCTGTTTCCCTGGCGATACATGTTGGCCGTCCTTGAAGGACTGGAATGCCTTCAACGAAACGGTCGGCGGTAAGCTCATTGCCACAATTCCCATTGCCAGCCCATGCCACGACGACTTCGGAGGCGTGGCATTCGACGGCCCAGAGTGCGCCCGCATCCAAGAAAACTGGTCGATCCCTGACCTCCACGTTGAGAGCTCTCACTCATCCATGGCCGCATTTTTTGTCAACGAGAGCTGCGATCCCTTCAGTGATCGCAGCGCCAGGTGTGAAGTCGGCAGCTATGTTGTCTATGCAGTCGCCGCGACCAATGTCACGGATTACCGCGCAACCATAAATTTCGTGCGCAAGCACAACATCCGTCTAGTTATCCGCAACACTGGCCACGACTACTTTGGCAAGTCAACAGGAGCCGGTTCTCTGGCTCTGTGGACGCATTCAATCAAGGGCCACTCCATCCTTGACTTCAACTCCCCCGCCTACACTGGCAAGGCCATGAAGATCGGCGCCGGCGTCCAGGCGGCAGAGGCACAAGCCGTCGCCAACACACAGGGATACATGGTCGTAGAGGGCGATTGCCCAACTGTCGGTATTGCAGGTGGCTACACACAGGGCGGCGGCAGCAGCCCTCTTGCCTCTCAGTTTGGCTTGGCGGCGGACCAGGTCCTTGAATGGGAGGTTGTGACCGCAGACGGCAAGCTTCTGACTTCAACGCCTACGAAGAACCCAGATCTGTATTGGGCTCTGACTGGCGGTGGTGGCGGCACCTATGGCGCAGTTTTGTCCATGACTGTGAAGCTACACCCAAATATGAAGACTGCCGGTGCGGCTTTGTCATTTTCAGAGCCGTCTGCCGTATACTGGGAAATTTTCCAGACCTTCCTTGTCAACCTTCCAGCCGTACTGGATATTGGAGGCACCATCTATTGGATAGCTTTCCCAGGTAACACATTTGCAGCACCACAAATTTATCTCCCGGGTGGGACAGCCGGGCAGATTGAGCAACTTCTGAAGCCAACGTTTGATGCCCTAAACAATGCCAATGTGCCTTATGGTAAGACTACCCAATTCAAATACTTATATTACAAGTTTCCAAGGCAGTGTAACTTACGCACTAGGATGAATAGAATTCGTTGCAAAGGATTATGGTAACTTTCAAGACGCGTATCACACCCTTAACCCTCAAATGAATGTCACTGAGGTTAACCTCGGAGGTCGCTTAATTCCACGATCACTCATCAAGTCTAACAACTCTGCTACGGATCTCATAAACGCCATAAAGTATATCATAGACAGTGGCGCTATCTTTGCAGCAATGTGTCTTAACGCTAGCAAAGAGCCAACGTCTCCTAATTCCGTTCTACCAGCATGGCGCGACACACTTTTCCTCGCTTTCTTTGGCATGTTAGTACTGCTTTGTTTCCCATCATATATACACCTTTACTAGGTGCGCTAACCTTTTATTTAACCTCTGAATAATAGCCCATATGACCGTACTGACTATGAATTTAACATTGCTGCCCAAGAAAAAGTTACCAAGCAGCTGGGCCCTGCTCTTGAAGCAATTACTCCTGGCGGAGGTGCCTATCTTAATGAGGCAGATATTAACCAGCCTGACTGGCAGCAGGCTTTCTATGGCGCCAACTACGCAAGGCTGTTAAAGACTAAGCGTAGGTACGACTCTGATGGCATATTCTGGGGCCGGACGACCGTTGGGAGCGAGCGGTGGGAGGTCGCCGCGGACGGGCGGCTTTGTAAATCTAACTTTTAAAAGCTAGTATTGAGAATTAAGTATGGGTGTGCAGAATAATACCATTAGAAACACAGCTTTAGTGATAGTAAAACATCAAAAAAGAACTACAATTGCGCAGCGCACATCCACTTCAAGGCCGGCTTACATTGCATTGCTTACACGACAGTCTGCCTCCACTGTAGAGCTTGCAAACATGCAACGGTCTAAGTAATTATATGTGTAACTAAAGATGAGATAGAGATAACGGGAAGCATAATTTGTATGCAGACTGATGCACTCTCAGCTACGTCGGATCCTCAAGATGCTAGACGTAAGAAGCAGCTAGGAACCCAACTCGTTATTATATTCAAAGAAAACGCGTGTATTACCTAACTAGATTTCCAAGCATTACAAACAACCACCCTGTCGCTTTAGAGTGGTAGGAATATTACCTCCCACACTTCCAAACCGTGACATCTCCAGCAAAGGGCTACAAAAGTCACGGAATTGCCTGCTCTTTATGTAAGCTAAGTCGGTGCATTATCTTGTCACCCACATGACGCCTGGTTCCCGACTGTCTCAATCTCATGTCCGGCGACACCAAATAAGGTTCACTGTTTCAGGAGTCAGGGGCCAGCAAATGCACGGCTGGTTTTTTTTGTGTTTAATGATCAAGTTTAAAAATAAGATAAAAATTTATAATTACACTATATGCTTTAATGAGGCCGCTTGTCTAGCAGTTTGTTTCTTATTGGTCATTTTGCCCCTGAGTGGCGCGGAAAACGAGGAAAGAAGAATTTATCCACCCCACCCACTCTCCTCTGAAGGTTAACAAGACCTCTATACCCTTAGTTGACAAGATGTTGGGATTTCCTCCCTCCCCAGTAGGTGAGTAACTCGACCAAATTCCTGTGTTGTGTGCGCTGGAAGGTGCACAGACATTGCACCAGACTACATACATAACAAGTAGACTCCCGGGACTTGCCCCTTTACGGACCACTAGACTGTAGTAGTAGCGGATTTCCTGAAGTCAATTTACCTAGGTCACGGATCATTGCTTCTGCGCTTGGGCGCGCAGTTGGCGGTGAGAGCCTGCCGCGAGTCTTCACCTACTGCTGTAGGTGACGTCTGATTTCTCGTCGTTGGTTGCTATTAAAGCGCCAAAGATCACAGCTTCGCCAAGAAGGGTATTACTGACCAGACGTAGACAGCAGGTACTCGTACAAAGTTTTCTTTCTTGCTAAGCACACGTAGATTGTAGAGATTTACAGAACACCTCCGCAAAGCTATGAATAGCCAATCTATCCGTGCCAGGTATTTCCAAGCCGTTCGGAATTCGTTACTAACAAGTAAGGGCTATTTTCGAGATGTTTTTGGAACACGGCGAATTTTCTTGTTGGGGCTTTCAATTCGAACAGAATATCAGGTTCCAGATAAGAGAGACCCTTTGTCTCGCCACGACAAGCCAATTCGTAGTGGTTTGATAACACAAAGTACCGATGAACAGCTAATGGTAATGAGATGTACCCAGGAGGCTTGGGAGGCGGGAAGCGCAGCCACAGAAGGGACGGGGGGTGGCCCGTATATCGAAAAACTCCCAGAACAAAATGAGGCTTCTTTACCGAGTACATTTCGGTACGAAAAAAGCATCTTCGTAACAAAACGGCGCCCGGGGCGAATAAGAATGGTACTCCTCTTCGATTTTACTCATAACGAGCGCCACGCCATCTGCAGCAAACAACAGTGGGATCTTTAGCCCCCACCTCCCACCTCTCCACAGTCGTCCACTACGTCGCGGTCTTATCTCTGTACCGCCCGAGAATGCCTAATACTGCCTAGCAGAGTCCACCAGCTGGAGGGAAGCTGGAGGGAATCGGCCATGGCTACGTGTCCACGCCGCCTCGTCCAGCCCTGTATACAAAATGCTATGATCACAGCGCAGATCGAAAGAGACCAGAGGAGCCATCCAGTTGTTTGAATGGGGTGGTCCGAGAGTGACAAGCGCCTTACAAGCGTGGTGTAGTGCAGAATAAAACAATTATCTAACCAGAATATAGCATAGTTTTTATATTATAAGAAAAATTCACAGATATAGTAAGAGGAGGAGAAAGTTAAAAATAGTTTTACTTATAGCAAATAAAAGATTATGCTACGTGTGGAATAGCTAGCTAATGACAGCCATTCGCATGACGGAAGGATCTCATATAAGAGAAATTTTCTACACCCTGCCCTAAGAAACATTGGCTTGCCCGTTTTCCCTAAGTTTCGGCTCTTATTCACCTCTTCCGATCGCAGGGTTAACTAGGGGATGATTGGATTATAGTTTGGTTAACTTCCGGCGCATAGCTGTGGAAAATATTTAACAAACAAGTTTAGTTCTGGAGATATTCACCGGAAACGTACCCCACAAAAATACAATGCAGAAATAGCGGAAACAGGGCATGTGATTTTTGACCCTGTCACGTACTCTGCGTCACATACAAGAACGCCGATTTGATGATGTCATATGCGCGCCCAGGAACACGTACCGTTGTATCGTACAAAAATACGAGATTATGGGGCGAATTCGGAGAATGCCAGTACACTATCATCACTAGTTACCTCATAAACCTGAGGATTTTGCATTCACAACGTGGCAAGCGGCTGAATACCTCGCCACAGTACATCCACATGAAGCCGCTCAACATCTCCCGTCCAACGATGAGGCAGAGGGACCGACAATCTCAATCCGAGCCTGTCCGTGATAGCCAGCAATGTCGCCATATTAGAGTCAGCACCGGCTGCTGTTGGTGCACATATGAGGATAGTTGTCTGCGTGGCCTTCACAAACTGTAGCTTGCAGTTGATGCTATTGTGCAGGAAGCCTTGCCAGGTCTGAAAGGCCAGCGGGCAATCGAATGGCAAATAATTCCACTTGTACAGACGGCCTGTTGGCGTGCAGAAATTGAAGTTAGAAAGTGCAGGGATTTTATCGATAGATAGCGTTGGCCAGGCACCATAGTGTGTGTGAATGGCGCCTTTCGCAAATACAGCAGCTGGATATTTGGCTTTGTACGTGCTGGCAAAGCTTAGGAGAGCATTTCCGTCAAGTTGAAGCGTTGCGTTTGAGAACAACCCCTTGACTGAAGCAGTCATGTGGGGCATGTCTACAGCCGCTTGAAATTGCTGCTTTGCTTCGGGGCTCATCAAATAGTGGAAGTAGAGGTCGTGGTTACCGTCCGTCGCTATGAACAGCCTTGGTAAGCCTCGAGGAGGCTGGTATGTCTTTTCCTGGGTTATCACACCAGTGTCTTCCAGATTAGTGAGGATTGCTGACAATATGTCGACTCCCTGTTCATCCAAGGGTTCTTTGAAACTCTGATTGTCCAAGAGGTCCGGATATCTCTCGAGAATATCCCATGCCCGTGTTCGATTTCCTTCATACTGGCATGAAATCTTTGCTGACTTTCTTGTTGGTAAGTCTTCCACAGCCACAGTGTACTCACTTTGCTCAGTTGGCGGAATGACGTCTGAAATAACTTTGCAAAGAATGTCTCGGCCAGACAGGTTCCCAGAAAGTTTCATCAAGATAGTAGCAATACGATCAAGCAAGTTGAAGCTCGGCGCGTTAGTTCTATCTATAATAATGAAACCATAATAGTCTCTGCCCATGGTGCGGTCTAGGCGGCTTTGAAAGTAGTCCAGGTCATCGTGTATATCCTGTAGGGCCAATGTAGTTTTCCATTCCGCACCTGCCAATTGATTCTTGTCCTTTGCTATCCGTTTTTGGGTAATCCAGTTGTTTTCCATGCTTTTATCACTAACAACCGGCTCTCCATGCTCTCCGTCAAATGCAAAGAAAATGAAATGAACAACCCTGGCTGCGAGCTCCTCTATGAGTTTCATTGCCAGCGGGTCGCTTTTACACATGCGACCGGTCAAGTAATCGCGAGTTCTTGTTTCCGTTACTCTCCCATCCTCTTCATACGAGTATGGCGTCTTTGACTCCCAAAAACCTTTTGTCCATGCGACGAAGCCTAACAGCACGGCGACCGGACATTCTTGTGATAGATCATCATCAGGTTGCAACCAGGATGATCCTGGGTCTCCCGACTTGCCGTATCTTTGCAGGGCCGAGAGCTTCTTCACCAAAACGAGATCCTCATATCCAACACTATACTGTTCGAGATTGGCCCAGTTGACGACATCAGAAAAATTCTCGTATAGCAAATCCCACCCGTCAACACCCATCTTTCGCTGGCTAGGCTCTGCTGCTACCCTGTCGCCCAGGATTTCCATGCAGGGCGCATCCTGAGGTAGAAGATAATCGCAAATGGCATCTCGGACAAAGTGCGCAGTGTCTGGTCTTCCCGATTTAAGTGCTTGAAAGAACTTTATATAATCGTCCAGTCCGCTGATAGACTTCCGAAGAAACTCGTCAATTGTCTTGGCTTTTCTCGCCTTGGCAAGGACATCTGTATCTCCAGTCCAGACTAGATACTCCCGGAAGACGTTTCGAACGATCAGATCGCCCGTTTGAAGAATTCTCTCCTGACCTAGCTGCAAGTCACAGACAAGTTCCTTGGAATCATTTAAAGATGGAGCCATTTCATATAATCTTCTGATCATTTCGTCTCTAAAGGAGTCGACAAAGCCTCTCAAGGTACGGACGGGTCCGTCAGGAGGAAGATGCGCGAGATCTGACAGTGGAACATCAGGGGATAGTAATGACTGGTACACCAGGGTCTTGCCACTGCATTTGTGTGCGGAGTCTGTCGGAGCAGGGTCCTCGGCCGCTGCATCACTCGTAGGCTCGGTTTTGCGGGAGTCGATCCAGGCCTCAATAGTCTCAACTTCACTCTTGATCTTGAGTATCTGTTGAACATGACCCCTGTTATCTTGTAATCCTCTACTAAAGAAGCGACGATTGACTTCGTCTCTCAAAGCAAGGACCTTTTTCCCCATTTGTGCCATGTTTTTTAAGTCTTCCACATCCCGAGTGTCACTCGGGGCACCCCAAGCGCGGTAGGTGTCCTGAGCTTTCTTGTACTCCTCATGGAGTCGTTTCTTTTCAAGGTGATGTTGAGAGCAAAATTCATGATACGACGCCTGGAGCATCTGAACGCAAGATGTGCCATTCTTTTCAAGTGCAGCACAGAGTACTGGCTGTGAGGCTGGGACTTTGTTATAAGCAGATGCTGTGGATGAAGAGATGGTTCGATTCTTAATGCGCTTGCGCTCAGACATTTCGAAAATGCAAAAGACGATCCAAAACTGGTAGAAACACAGTTATGGAGACCAAGTATTTCGCCCAGCTGTCAAGGCCGTAGAAGGGATGTCCAGCAAGGTCCAGCAACGATGCAGTGGGGGTCAAGATCCGGGCGGTCGGCGCGTGTATGGGCCACTTAAAGTGTGGCGGCCTTGCTGATTCCCGGAGTTTGGTAGCTCTCGTGAGTCGTTCGCTGGTTGCGTCGGAAATGGATATATAGATAACGTTGCAGGCTCGGTCAAGCAGCACAGGTAACGCGAAGAACACATTGAAGCTGTGAATCGAGCCGGGATGACGAAGATAGGGAGAAATACGGTCCAGAGGTAGCCAGCGACAGTTCGAATTTCGAAGCTGTGCCGCTGGGCATCAACCTTTGTGCCCAACATGCATGGGCTGACTACACTGCAAATTGGCCACGAAGTGGTTGACCGCTGGCGACCCAAGGAGCCTACCAACAGCGTTTGCTGTGCTCAACTCGCATCTAGTCGACTCTGCTCCGCATCTCGCGCGTTAACGTCAAGTCGGGGGTCGCTACGGGCCGCAATTTTAGCCTCCCGTGTGGATCGATGTCGCAGCGCGCAAGTAGCATGGAAATTACTGGCCGCCGAGGGCGGGCTCACACGGATCATGACAGACATTCCTCCAACAGCCTTCTCCTTATTGGCTTTTAGAAAAAGCGGTGTTATCATCGCTGGCCGCATTCGAGGTTTGGCTGTGCCAACATCCCGAGGCATCTCAGCGGCAGTGGGCGATTGCTAGCCACGAGGAACTTTTCGGACAGGGGGCTTACTTGAAGGCCCCGAGCACTCCAGCGCGGCGACGGACTGCTGTAGGTGTATTGGCTTCGAGCGCTTCAGTGCCGGGAGCCGGGCGCGTCTCGTACACAGGTAGGTTTAATTCCGATTTGTTCTACGGAGTATCGTTTTGACCATCATTTCCCCGCTATTTCTTTTCTTATCATTTATATTCACTTACACTGCTTAGGGTAGGTATGCCCCGAGCCTCTACAGCCCCCTACCCAAGTAGCGCCTAACCTAGTTTCAGCTACAGGCACTGTACTAACTAGTACACGCGTAGAACCGGTAGTTTGTGGCTTTGACGGCGGTACTCAGCCTAACGAACCACCCCTCAGCCCATATGTCCAGCGCGTCCCTTGTGGCTTTATCACAGGGCTTTCGATTCAGCCTCATGGCAGACTACTGCGGTCGAGACCGCAAAACGCTGGTCTTGCACAGAGGCACAGGTTTTTCGGGGTATTGATCCCAATTATGCTTTGGCTTTTGCTTGTAGTGGCATTTGGACCAGAAGGGCCACAGTCCGGATCTGTCGGCTCATAGTCTGGCGGAGTAGAATGAAGACAAAGAAACCTGATGATATCCTAAAGAGCTGTGGTTATGCAGAGTTGACGGCTTATATAGCTTCTATTAACCCAAACATGTCAGCGTCTCGGCCTGACGGCATCCAGTTTTCATCACCACCGTCGACTCCGGCCTGTATAACGCATAAACTTGGCCAGACCGAAAAAAAATAAAAAATAAAAATGTCGCCAAAACATCCCATTCTCGCTCATGCTTTCTTCATCCTATCGCTTGCCCTCCCATTCTCCGCCGCCCAAATAGACAGCTGCCAAAACGCCTGCAATAGCTACAACTCCATCCTCGTCAGCTGCAACAGGGATGCCGCCCAGCAAAGCGTCTACAACTCATGCGTCTGCAACAGCGGCAACTTCGGCGTTTACGTCGACCAATGCATCGCCTGCGAGGGAGCCAGCTCCAAGCCCGCAAAGTTCAAGCAGACCTGCAAGTCCGTCCCCCCGGACTGCACCACCGCGTGCCAGGGCTTTGGAATCATCCTACAGGGCTGTGGGAGCACGAGCAGCGCCGGGTTTGGCAACTGCGTGTGCTCGGCGGCGTACGACCAGCGCTCGCCAAACACCTTCAACCAAGATTTCGTGGATTGCGTGACGTGCGAGAATGGAGGCGGCAACGCGGCGTACTGGGAGGCCTTTTGCTGCAAAACGACTGGGAACTGCAATGGCATGTCTGCAGAAGCTTCTGCTGCTATGGTGAGCATTTCCGCGTCGAAGGGTGGTGGTGCGTCCAAGACTTCCCCTGCGCCGGGACCGGTTTCTACCTCGCCGAATCCCACGCCGGGTCTGGCCGCGACACCTCCTGTTGATCGAAGGTTGTGGTCATTGGCTGGCTTGTTTCTTTTCGTCCTGTTGAGGTAGGTGAGTGGAGTTTCGGCCCTCACCTACGTATGAAGATGGAGGCACCCGGTCGATATATAATTCCCAAACTGTCCAGGAGTCACAGAAATAAAATGTACATAGGCTGTA
This sequence comes from Conoideocrella luteorostrata, assembly GCA_032433595.1. Taxonomy (NCBI): domain Eukaryota; kingdom Fungi; phylum Ascomycota; class Sordariomycetes; order Hypocreales; family Clavicipitaceae; genus Conoideocrella; species Conoideocrella luteorostrata. Next base: position 37,601 of record JASWJB010000363.1, read on the forward strand.
CGTTGTTGCAACTATGTATAGCATTTGCTGAGAAATTAAGTTCGTCCATTATGCCTTGCTTGTCTAAATCCGGGCAGAGAAGAATGCCAGTGAAGTCTCAGATTCTGAGATGGATCAAGATTATTTGCTGCGGCGTTGGTGACTCTTTATCCTATTTGCCGTGCACTGGTTCTTTAGCAGTCCGACCTCGGTGTCTAGACTTTCAACGAAGAAGCAAACAGATACCAGCGTTGTGGACAGTACTTCGTAGACATGCTAGCTATTGCAATGAAGAAGCCAAAGATTGGGGCCCGTTTGAAGACGGAGGCATACCTGGTAGACTTTGGAACACACACATATATACACGCATGCGATAAAGTATATACATTACCGCAATACGTGTCAACGACGCACTGCTACCCCAGTCTTGTTAAACCCAACGAACAACCCATGGGCCAATCCAATTACCTGCCCTGGTCGTGCATAATTCTTCTCTGCCAAGATTAAATCCGACATCCCGAACATCACATATGATTGCCCTCACGAGCCGTGCGGGTGGCGCATTTCTGTCAGGGTGCAAGTTTCCAATGCACTGGAGACGATATTCGGATCGCTCTGGAGTCTCGTGATCCATCCAGCCACCGGTCATGGTCTGTCTCCATTGCGAGAAATGTCTGGGCCGGGCCAGCCATCTTTCACTAAGAAAAGGAAAAGGGAAGGTTTCAGGACGGCTCTCGGCACTGAAGATGCCGACAGGGAATCGTACACTATCTAGAACGGTCCGTACATAGTCTAGTGTTGCCAATAACGGGCTGTGGCTTGCCAGCCGCACAGCAGCTAGGCGGCATATGCACACATTGCCACCTGCACAGCCCAGCGACGGCATTGGACTATTAGCGCCATCTCGGCTCTAGGTCCAGCCGCGAGGCAGAGCGCCTGAACTATGTGGTCGGTTCACAACACGGATGTACGGTGAAGTGCCTGGCCAGCTGGTGTTGCTCCGTCGTGCAATTGCAAAATTGTACACCATGGGAAGAAGTTGAGAGTAGCTTCGTGACTAGTGATCCAGCGGTCTGACTATTGTGCCGCCGCGATGTTCCTGACATCTTTATAATGCCTCGCCCGGGTTGCTGCACAGTGCCGTTGCATCATCTCACGACGATTCCACGTATATTCGTCTATGATAGCAATGGATCCGTCATTGGAGCCTCCTAGACTGGAAGTCCAAACACCGATTCAACCCAAGGGCTGGATCACCATTCGCATCTGTCAGCTCATTCTCTGCGTCTGCACCATCAGCCTGAATGTCTTCGTCATCACTACATACCAGCTCAGTTATGGCAACTATATCCCCGTTGGCACTTATGTCATATTCTGCTGCGTAAGTACATGCCACTCCTCTCCACTGACCGCAGAGCTTATCCTCTGACTCTGTCCATTTAGAGTATTGTCACCTTGGGTACTACTCTGTGGCTTCTCGCGTCTCGGTCCTGGGCGACATCGTCAAGTAGATTCACGCCTGTTTTGGTGATTGACGGGATTCTTTGCGTTTTTTGGCTCATTTCGTTTATCTTGGAAGCCGTAGCGGCAGCTGCCCGGGGCACAGAAATCGTCATCACGGCATTTCTAGCCACTTCTGCTGCCCTCGGTGCTATTCAATGGTAAGCATCGTCCTCTGCGAACCTCACACCACCCTCGGTAGCGACGTCGAAGAAGTAGTGAATAATGAGAACGCCGACTGATCCTTGCTCAAGTGTACTCTCTGTCGCCTCCACTGTCACGGAGAGCATGGCTTTCTCCCGCTATCGACGCCAGCATCTCCAGGGCTCCAGAGCCACCTACCAGCCGTGCGTGTCCAACCCAATGGCACAAGTAGTAAACACCTATCAAACTCAATCGCCGGTAGATGGCAAACCAGGACTCAAGACCCTGTCTGCACAGCCCGCGCCGCTGAATTCTCTAGCTTACAAGCATGCCGCGTATGATCAGTACGAACTGGGCTGTAATAACCCTCAGACGCCTGAACTGCCAGTTCAACCGGTGGTATACGAAGTAGGCAGCTGCATCAATGCACATGATCAAGGTGGAAGGCTCCAGCAGCAATAAGATAAGATACTAAAAGGGAAGCGTTGTGCGGCACCTCTCTTAAGCTTTTCCAACAGCACCCCTTGTGTACCCCGCTAACAAAGTAATTTGCGTTATAACCTTATGCAGTGGTTTATATATATA
>JASWJB010000364.1:0-39517 GCA_032433595.1 Conoideocrella luteorostrata
CAATCCGTACCATCTCAATCTTCGTGGCATCATTCGTCGCCAAATAGCGTCGTCACCAATCCAAACCATCTCAATCTTCGTGGCATCATTCGTCGCCAAATATACAAGCGTCGTCGTCACCAATCCGAACCATCTCAATCTTCGTGGTATCATTCGTCGCCAAATATACAAGCGTCGTCGTCACCAATCCGAACCATCTCAATCTTCGTGGTATCATTCGTCGCCAAATATACAAGCGTCGTCAGCGAGAAAAACTTAAAGTCTGCTTTCTCTAGGCTCTGTACCGGAGGTGAACAGCAAGGAAATAAAGCCCGCTGCGTCGTCAGCGAGAAAAATTTAAAGTCTGCTTTCTCCAGGCTCTGTACCGGAGGTGAACAGCAAGGAAATGAAGCCCGCTGCGTCGTCAGCGAGAAAAACTTAAAGTCTGCTTTCTCTAGGCTCTGTACCGGAGGTAAACAGCAAGGAAATGAAGCCCGCTGCGTCGTCAGCGAGAAAAACTTAAAGTCTGCTTTCTCCAGGCTCTGTACCGGAGGTGAACAGCAAGGAAATGAAGCCCGCTGCGTCGTCAGCGAGAAAAACTTAAAGTCTGCTTTCTCCAGGCTCTGTACCGGAGGTGAACAGCAAGGAAATGAAGCCCGCTGCGTCGTCAGCGAGAAAAATTTAAAGTCTGCTTTCTCCAGGCTCTGTACCGGAGGTGAACAGCAAGGAAATAAAGCCCGCTGCGTCGTCAGCGAGAAAAACTTAAAGTCTGCTTTCTCCAGGCTCTGTACCGGAGGTGAACAGCAAGGAAATAAAGCCCGCTGCGTTGTCAGCGAGAAAAACTTAAAGTCTGCTTTCTCCAGGCTCTGTACCGGAGGTGAACAGCAAGGAAATGAAGCCCGCTGCGTCGTCAGCGAGAAAAGCTTAAAGTCTGCTTTCTCCAGGCTCTGTACCGGAGGTGAACAGCAAGGAAATGAAGCCCGCTGCGTCGTCTTTTCAGAATACGAGAAACATTCAGTGAAAGTGAAGTACTAAAATTCTCCGACCTTTGGGCAAAAACAGAACAACAACATGCGCAGACCGGGCGTACGATATTATGGGTTCAGCTTTGATCGCAGCTTGCAATCCAAGCTGGGGGGGTGTGTCACAGGAAAATATGAGCCTATTTAAGGGTCATAACTACACATTAAAAGTGGCCTCTGGCTACGCCATTTTTTGTGTGACAATCTCTTCACGACTCTTGGGCCAAGACTCGACCTCACGGGGTCGCTTAGGCTTATCCGAGAATCGGTAAGAGATTGTATACTTCTTGCCAGTATGACCTTGGATATCCATGTTCGTGAAGACATTGACAAGTTGACGTTCTGTGGCAATAAGCCAAAGGTTAATACCTTTATCAATAAACATAGCCTAGAGCTGATAATAATTTACATCCCCCGCAACCGCCTTGATGTACTCTTGCACTCCCTCTTTGGCGTCATCGACATCACATTCCAGAGCTGCAGTTTTGATTTTGGCGAGAGCATCATCTGGACTGAGATCCGCGATATGATCCCGATTGATCACACGGGCATTCTCACAATTTTTTCTCATGTGTCCTTCTTGACCACAATTTTCACAAGTCATTGGTGGCTTGTCAGGGCAGTCGCGAACCATATGGCCTTCCTTCTTGCAGTAGCGACATGTGTTGTCTCGTGGGGTAGGGCATTCAGCAGCACGATGTCCGGCCTCGTTACAATTGAAACACTTGTCATTTTCGGAGGCCTCATTGCCGTCTCCAACATGTTGATTTGGGTAGTTCGCCTCCTCATGACCTTCCTGACTGCATGCCGTGCAGGTGACGGTAGGTTGGGTGTCACAGGAAAATATGAGTGTTGGAATCTTGGCGCCAAGCACACAACAGAGAGCACAAGACGAGTCACGTGGTCACCTTTCGGCCACCCACCCTATTTATACGAGCATCGTAGGCTTCGTATCTTGACTTGTTTTTCCCCTCTTAGATAGACCTGACTATTATTGAATATATTGTATTTTGATGCATTTGATCTAGATCAACTTGCACAACACCCCTGTGCAACCCACAATGAGCCTATTTAAGGGTCATAACTTGTTGGAATGCCGCCAAGCACAATAGGAAGCACGGAGCCTATCACGTGGTCACCTTTAAGCCACGATATTTATACGCCGATATCGTGCCTTCCACGATGACTTCTTTTCTTCTTTCTTAGATAACCTACTTGACTTATTGAATATATTCTATTTTGAAGCAGTTGATCTAGATCACCTGTTGCACACCCTGTGCAACCCACATAACTACACGTGAAATGTCAAGAATAAGCTGCTTACGAAGCTGCTGACGAAGGTGGCAAATGGTGGCAAATGCTGACAATTAGTTGATTTCAAAGCTGCTTATCAATTCAATGATTACGAATGCATAGATAGAATTCATCTATAACAAGAGGTCTAATTCCTCGTCAATTAGATAGAATTCAAGGACAATTCCACTGCCTAGGTCTTCCATAGCTGCTCACTTCGTGACATGAAAAGTGGCCTCTGGCTACGCCATTTTTTGTGTGACATTGGGCCCAGTAGCTACTTAGTTCAACATTGGCGTGGCAACGCTCCATAGTGAGAACATAGAATTATCAACCCTCATTTTGGACCATACCTCTGGCCAGGATCAACACCTCCTACACTGAGTAGTCTTAGGACTCCGTACTACCACTTAGGTGCAGGAGTAGCTACGACCGCTCACGTGCGCACCTTACAATTGGCTCTGGGAATACTTATATTTTGCATGGGGATATATAAATTTTTGCATGTATTCTAAAGGATAGCTTATCAAACAGTGCCGTCGTGTACGATCTATTTTTGGATGGAATATTTAAATTTAACTAGTATGTACGGAGTACGCGCTGGCGAAATTGCGCAGAGCTATCAGAGCCGCTACCCAACTCACTTCGCGTCATTTGGGCCACGGACATGGTGAGTTGTAACATGTACCCCCTCTGTATCCTTAAATTCTACAGTGACGTGCTCTTTCGGATGCCCGTGTTGGATTACACGGGTGTGTGTGGACCGGATGCGTGGATACACGGGCTGAGCCAGAAAGGTTACGTGGCATCTGGGCCTAAGGCAGGAATTCAGGACGGAAGTGTCTCAGATTATAGGGGTATTTATAGGGGGATTTGGACGAGGCCGTCAGACGGGGGATTCTGCATCCATCATCTCAGTAACACAGCTGGTCCCAACAATGCAAACAAATTTGAACCTCTCCTATCAAATCCAACAGCCCGTCCCCCCCATGGAACGAAGATCTATGCGAATGTCAATGACTAAGTAGAAAGGAATGCTAATAGTGAAGACATACACAATTTCGGCTTGCTCGACACCACGCTTTTCAAGTCCGCGGCTCTCGTAGTGCTGACGCACAAGTTGTTCGGCCTCAGGTCGGCGCCCATCCTTTGAATGGTGCGTACTATACCTCCACTTGATTGACCGTAGAGCCCTGAGGATCTGAGTGGCTCTAAATCAATGTTGGGTGAATCCATTCCTGCCTGCGGCCACAGCTTGACCATCACGGATAGCGCATCCTCGAGAAAACCGAGGTCACAAGCAGGAGTATTTCGCTCCACGCGTGGCTATTGTTTCAAAGTTGTTTCATTCTGACTGGGTGTTTCGACAATTTTGCGGCTACAGGCCTGGTGTCACACAAAAAATGGCGTAGCCAGAGACCACTTTTCATGTGTAGTTAGGCTCATATTTTCCTGTGACATACCCCCCAAGCTTGGATTGCAAGCTGCGATCAAAGCTGAACCCATAATGTTGCGCGCCTGGTCTGCGAATACCGCGCATGTTCTCGTTCGGTTTTTGCCCTTATAGTGGGCTAGGTGACCCTCGCGGGCATGGTGGATCTGCGACTAGGCTCTTGTTGCACTAGTACAGTGGACTCTTTCTGGTTAATCTAGCTGAAACTCCGAAAAAGCTGCCAAATCTGGGGTTCGAATCTTGCACAAAAAATGGCATGGCCCAGAGGCCACCTTTCGTGCGTGTTATCACCCCTTATATACCGTGCAACAGAACTCAAGGGGTGTAGTCTATGTAGCAATTTTGGCACCAGGAAGTTACAGGGCGTTTGCCAACTAGGCCACGGACCCTCCCGGGCTCATAACTCTTGCACAAGAATCGCATTCAAGGGTTCTGATTGGATGATATTGGTAGGCATAGATGATTGAATTGATGATGATGATGCTGAGAGGGGTTCCCCTCTTCTGCTAGAGAAAAGTGGCGCGCGCTCCACCCTAGCGGTATCCGAGCATACTAGCTACTCTACTAGTACGCGTGCGTGCACTGCAACGCCGCCATGGGCGTACTCGGCACCGCCCCAATATTGAGCTTCACAGCGCCAGCAATGACAACGATGGCCAACACCGCGACACCTATCCATATGAGCCGACGTGTTCGGGATGGGGATATTTTTCTCTCGATGTCGTGCTGTGTGCCAGAATGGTAGAGGGGAGGGAATCTTCTCGTTACGCCCGTTGCGTTGTGGGTTCCCACTGCGGCTCGGGTCAGTAGCGGCTCCAGTAAGGAATCGGGCGGGTCGACGACCCAGAGCATTATGCTGCCAATGTAGAATTGCGCGGGGCACAATGTCAAACGCCACGGAAGCCATGCCCTAGGCTCGTCTTGGACCGAAGGGTTGACACAGCGATGACAGGCCAGGGTGCTGGGTATTTTGCTGCTGGGATAAGTTTGGTTCCGGCTAAATTCCGCCCCCTCCCCCGGCCCTTCTCTCTCTTTCTTTTCTTTTGCTGGCACCAATGTCATGCTGAGTCTTCGTTCCGTACGGAGTACATGCGTCCGCTTATAGCCTTCTTTTGCCGACCTGGTCAGGTAGATACAGGACTGTTCCTTTGTCACAGGCTATATAAAATGCATTATTCACGCTATTAGTGTGGAGCTTCACCTTTTGCTGAATTTTGTGACATCCTTTAACATCATCGCTCTTGCATTTTAAACGCGTTTATTCCATGCGACAACCAGGGCCTTCGAATCCTGAGTTCTAAATCCTGTGATCGATGCATCACTTATCAAAATCATGTTAGGAATAGCGTTCCAGCTTGAAAACTGTGGCACGACGCGGAGATGGTAACGAGTCACTACTCCGCCCATTACAGCCTAGCCACTGCCATGTACTTGAAATTTTGATCGTATGGTGCTTAAGCTAGTTGTATGATGCTGGTATCTAGGATTTTGGTATTGTGACAGGTCAACAGGTCCCAAATGTACGCTACAAGTTCTGACTATCCGTGGATATTGTTGCGTTATGTGTCTTTACATAGATATGTGGTAAAGGAGCAACTTGGCAACAGTGGAAATCGGCAGGAATAGATGGATTTGATGAAGAGACTGAAGAGTGATGAATTCTGACAATGATGAATACAATAATTGATGATGATGATCTGATTGCTCAATCCCTCCTCTGAGGAGCACCGTAACCCTTCTATATGGTCCTCCAGCGACCGGCACATTTCCTGGAATTTAGTGGCCTCAGGCAGCCATCCCGGTGCATTATGCCACCTTTCCACTTATCGTACGATACTAGCTAATACGAGGCATCGGTCATTTCCAAAGGTGCCACTCTAATCTCAACAGATATGGTGGCTCGAGGATGCGTTAAACGTTATATATAAAGTTTAAAAGGGGTTTCCTTCTGTCTGATTTTCTTCTTGGCTTCACTAAATAGCGCCACTATGCCACATCCCCTATTCCTCATGTTGGAGTGCACGCCGCTGGCCTCCTGGACGCGCACCGCCCGCCAGCACTGTCAACAGGAAATACGAGCCTATTTAAGGGCCATAACTGAATATGAAAATAGAAAGATTGCTTAGAGCATGCGGTTATAGATTGAATGTTATCGGACGTGCGACAGAGCAAATTTGATGGAAACGAGATGATTATTGCTTGGGAACCAACAGCAAGGGATGTGCAGTCAATTTCATTATAGTAAAAGAGGTCCCACGTCCCGCAATATGCCTCGGTCTAAAAAATTGATGATGGCCTCATCATCAGAATAAAGGTAAATACAAGAAAGTAAATTTACATTATTAATCTCCCAATTATCCCCATCATCTCCATCAGTCTCACCACTGGTTGACACATCCATCACCACCTGCGTCCTGAGTTTCGGTCTGGTTAGACCTTGCCCAAGTATCGTCAGCCGCGTTCACAGCAATATCATCGTCAGGTTTCGGACTCTGCGAAAGCATCGCATTGCCTTGTTCCCGTCCAGAAACACCTTTAGGCACGTCAAAGGAAACTGGCAGTCGATCTGTCCGAGAGGTTTGTTGCTTTGGCTTTGGCTTTGGCTTTGATGCTCGGAAACGAACCGCCTTCTGCTTCTTCTGACGGGTTCCCTTTTCAATGCCAGCGACAGGTTTGAACGGGTTCCGAAGCAAGGAATCGACTGGTCGATGCGGCGCTTCGAAAATGTCGGACGCATATGGGAACTCAGTATTCGCATCACACTTTCTTCCGCAATGACCTCGATATAGTGCTGGTCGTTCAATACAGATAAGACATTCAACTTGCTCTGGACAAGTTTCGCCAAAATGCCCAAAGTTCTGACAGTGAAAACAAAACTTGTCGGCATTTTCCACATGGAATAATCCGCCTACCGCTTTGACGTACTCCATGTAGTCCTGGAAAATATTGGCTTGACTAGTCAGGAGCTCCTTATTTCCGATTGTTATATGGCCCATTTTTGCTCGGGATAAAGCAACATTAATACGGGCCAAATCGCGGGTAAATCCGATTCTGGAAGATCGTACAAGCGAAAAGATAACAAATTCCGCCTCAGCACCTGCGGAATCATCCACTGTGCGAACTGAAACGAGGTCTGGATGCATCTCATGATCAGAAATCTCATCAATATACGATTGAATAAGATATTTCTGTTGCTTATACGGTGTCACGATTAGAACTTGCCCCGCGCGTATCGGGTTACGCTGAGATCTTAAATCTTCGCTTCGGGGAAGTTGCAAATCCTGGACCACAAACCTCGCGATTTCTGCGGCCAGACGAGCTTCGGATTCGTTGGTATACGAATTTCCAACGCGAGTTTCATTTGAATCGATGGTCATGATCAGATGATTGCCTTGTAGTCCGGGTGTGATGCCCAACATCCAATCATGAACTTTCCTCGAAGCTGGAGTGCCTTCTTGTTTAACAATTGCCATGCGACCTTGGTAGATGCGTGCTGCGACAAAGCCAGCAACGTTCCCTTCAGCGCGATGGTTATGAATCAGCCTAACCGTTGCTGCATTCATATATTCTACACGGCGGAGCAAGCTCGTTCCAGTCTGATCAAAGATTTGAGCATAAACCAATCGGTTCTCGCCAAAGGACACGTCAATCTTGGCATCATGGGTAGGATCAATTGGTGGGAACTGAAGATGATCGCCGGCGTAAATCGTGGGAATTCCAGGCCACTTGCTTTCTGGAATCAATGCAACAGGTTCTGCAAAGCGTCCAGCCTCATCGACCACCTTCAACTGAGGAGTGAACTTTGGATGATGGTTGGCGATTTCTGCGGCAACCACCGCGGTGCAAAAAACAGCATCTTGTTCAGAAAGTACCTTCTCCATCAGTTTATTTGCGTCCTCCATAGCCTGTGCTTTGACGGCGGCCCATTCGGCTGGATCGGAGGCTCTGACGGCAATGCCATGTTGGATATTGGGCCACTCGTTTCCGTGGAGAAAGCTTTTGCACTTATTCGACCATGACCTGGGATCAGATGTCGGGTTGCGTTGGGCATCCATTTCGACGATTTCCCGGTTGATGTGAGCCTCCAAAAGTTTTGTTGCATGGAAACGATCTTTGGACATCTCCAGTAACGTTGGTTTCCGAGCTTCTTGTGTAAACAGTGCGTCCAGCTCACGCTTCCTCGAGTACGCTCGAAGGCAAGTTTTGCCATAGGGGGGGGCTGCAAACCGTTCCAATGCATCGTCCGCTTGGTTGTTTTGAGCTGCGACCCACAAGACAGTATTGACGCCGGACAGAGTAACGTTGGTTGGGGCTGGCTGGTGTTCAATTCGTTCCTCCCATCCAATGTCTTTCACGGAACCGAGTTCTCTTTCGAGGATTGTCTTCTTGGGTTCTGTGGTAGCCGTGACGTTCTGGACAGCCACCGCTTGGCTATCATGAAACCCATCCTTCCAACCTTCAGCTGATAGATACCCGCCGGTGCAAACTGCGTCTGCGACTTCAAGACAGAATCCTGTTTTTCCCGCTCCTGGGCAACCTGACAGGAAGACCATGCCCGCAGGGGTGTCCCGGAGTGCGTTCATGGCTTCTTTGAGAGGTCCAGAGAATTTGCCTGTCTGAAATCGTTCAAGTAACTTGGGGTAACACTTCAATAGGTTACGACGACAGAAGGATGGGAGTGTAGTGAAGTTCCGAAGAAAAGCGAACGCGAAGTAAGGGATCGACTCTTTCTTCAAACCATTCAAGTCCCGAATAGCTGCACACGCGTATTTAGCTGTGGTTTCGTCTTCTCTGCACCAGATAAACCCAGGGATTGTGTTAGATGCATCATTCAAAAGCGAATTGATCATCCTGGTTAGACTTCCCTCCAATTTCAACGCTGGGAATTCCACCCTCAAGTGAACAGGTTGGAAAGAACGGGGCCATCCTGGTTGTAATGGGCTAGCGACAACGAAAAGGATCAGATCAGTCACGATACCCCGAGGTTGTGCAATGCGATATCCTTTGAAGGGTTCGCCGACAGCTGACTCAGAGTGCTTCAAACTTGGGATGTTCTTCTGCGAGGAGACCCAGCTCAAAATGGTTTTAAGCAGAGTGTCATCTTTATTGGCAATGGGCCACCAACGCTCTGCGATGCTCAGAGCGAATGTTCCACAGATTTCATCCTCAGTTGCGTCGGGAGAAGATTCGCGAAACTTTTGGGGTACATCTCCAGGAGCGACATATTCCACGATAATTTTCGCTGCGTCCTGGACAAAGGATTGAAACATCACCGCAGTATGATCAAAATCATCCTCATCGTCGGTGGACGGTTCTTGTTCCATTCGTCCAGCGTCATCCATGACATTAGATCTGAATTCCCTGCGAACATGATTCTTATGTTCGTAGGCTCTTCTGTCAGCATAGGCTGTAGCCTTAGCCGCTACTGTTTTGATCAATCTAAACAGGTAGGTAGACAGATGTTTATGTCTTGCTGGACCCAGAATTTGATACGGGCTGAGATGGAATGTTTGCTTTGTATTCAGGTAGAGTTCCACGGGGGAGTGTATGTCTGGAATGACATGTGTCTTTTCATCCTCCGCGCGGCATGCTGCCAAGAACAAGGTTGGTTCGGCAAGTCTCTCAATGCCGTATACATCCAGGTCGGATTCCTCTGGCTTTATACGTGATCCCTCCAGTGGCATGATGGCGAAGTCAAGAATGGTCCTCTGACGCATTTCAGCTTCGATCTCTGCCAAGTGTGTCTCATCTGCCTGAGCGACTACGTGGGTAACGGCATAATGTTCCTTGTCTGTAAAAAACATGGCGGGCGGTACAGGTCTGTCAGGACGGGTAACGTTCACCAGTTCAACAGTACCATGGTCCAGATCTTGAATGTCTTGACAGTTTTTCATGAAGTCTTCAAGAGAAGTCTCCTTTCTGGGTGGTTGAAGATCGTGTTGCCATGTCTCTGGCCAGTTCTTGGGAGTAGGCAGCACGAAAGACCAAGTGTAAGGTCCCTTTTCAACTTCTGCAAGAAGGCCAGCGACCGATCGTTTTGTCATGACGTGTTCTGGGCTCATGTCGTCCTCCATGGTATCCCAAAAGGATTCGTATCGGATCACTGAATGCTTGCCTTCAGGGACCTCAATATGAACACGAACAAGTGATTCGGTGTGTACTCGGATATGCTCAGCGTCGGTCAGGCTTGAAGCATCTTTGTTCCACAGTTGAGCGGCTTCCAAAGTATTCTTCCGTGCCAGGTTTGTAGACGCAACATCTTGACTACCTCGCAGCTTTTTCTCCGGCAAGGTCGGGGCTGGAAGCATGTTGTTTAAGACATCAATATCCGAGACAGCGTCATACAACGTGGTACGAGCGGAAACACCATCAAGCGAAAGGCTCACATCGGCCACCCGTTCAATCGTGGTTTCATTGCGAAGTTGGATTTGTACCATGATGGTCGGGGGGGTGAGACCATTGAACATCAGTTGGAAGCGGAATCGAATACCGCCGGCAGCTCCCCTGCCCAAGGTACGAATGGCCTCTGAGTGTGTACCCGGGAAAACGACGTCATTCAGGAGTGTCAGGTATTGATTCGGGGTACCGTGACGCATGAGAATAAAAAAATCTTCCCAAGGGCTAGTCTTACCAATGGCGTCTTCATGTGAGTTATCCTCCTTCTCATCGGCAGCAGCGTCAGGTTTAGCGGGGGATTCCCATCCAGGAGGTGTAGCTTGCTCGGATTCCCATCCAGGAGGTGTAGCTTGCTCGGATTCCCATCCAGGAGGTGTAGCTTGCTCGGATTCCCATCCAGGAGGTGTAGCTTGCTCGGATTCCCATCCAGGAGGTGTAGCTTGCTCGGATCCTGTTTCTGGCCCACTGGGAACTTCATGTTCGGCAGAGGATTCCCATCTAGGAGCTGTAGCTTGACCTTGGTCTGGGACGATTGTGTTGTCGGTTTTCTTTGGAGTATTATTTTTCTGAGGGTCTGGTCTAGCGCCATTCTTTCGGAGGCGTTGTTGGTGTGGGCGGATGCCGGAATAATGTTCCATGTGAGTTTCCTTGATCTTGCCATCATTGGAGGTCATGATCCAAATGACTCGTTTTGGTATATCAGGGATCGGTACCAAGAAGCAAGTACGATTTTGAAAGATGCAACCCAACTGGAGTGTGGTGTTCAAGTTGGTACCCCACAGTTGCAGAATCTTGGCAAGTTGATCCAGGGTAAAGTTATTGTCATTGTCGCGTTTTTGTTCTTGCAACTCAGTGTTGAACTGGTCGGCGTTGACATCTTGATGGAGATCGTACAGTTCATCCTTGACATTCTTCCAATCCACGAGTGGCAACATGAATTGTGGGAGCTGGGCTTCGAGGCTTGCCGCCAAGGCGTTCGTGCCACATCGCAGTCCTATTCCAGACGTAGGGATAGACACCGCTCCCCTAGGAAAGGCATTTTTCAGAGCCTGACCGTGTTGGTTGGCGGTCGGGATAATGATATAAGGTCTTCCGTCCGCCATCGAGATTTGAACGCCGTTTCTCAAATGAGGAGGTGTGCTTCGTCCGGAAGGGGGGTTAACCTTTCCGACGGGGTGTTTTTTGTTTTTTCCTTGAAGGGTGCTCATATTGGCGAAATGTCGATGTCGTCAATAGGGAAGACGAGATCTTGCAAGTGATGTTTCTTCGGGAAGTGTAAATGTAGTGTGAGGGTAAGAGTTTGTGAAGGATTGGATGAAAGGTATTATGTTGATGTTGTCAATAGGGAAGACGAGATCTTACAAGTGATGTTTCTTCGGGAAATGTAAATGTAGTGTAAGGGTTAGAGTTTGTGAAGGATTGGGAGAAAGGCATTCTGTGCTTTATAAGAAAATTTTGTCGGATAAGTTGTGCGGAAAAAAATAGGTAATAACAGAGCTGGCAGCTGTCTGCATCATGAGTACGTTCCATGCAGCTGTAAAAAGTGGGGAAGGCAGTATCTCTGAATGATGGGGGTAGTATCTCTGAATGATGTACGTGATAAACAATGATTTCGAAAGAAATGAACAGTCGTGACAGCTGTAAAAAGTGGGGAAGGCAGTATCTCTGAATGATGGGGGTAGTATCTCTGAATGATGTACGTGATAAACAATGATTTCGAAAGAAATGAACAGTCGTGACAGCTGTAAAAAGTGGGGTAGGTAGTATCTCTGAACAGCCATGACAGCTGTACGTGGTTGTTGGTATGGTAACAATGATTTCGAAAGAAATGAAGAGTCGTTATAATACCCGTAGGTCACAACTATAACGAGGCATCTACTCGGTAAAGGGTAGCGATATAGGCCGATAACTTAATACCAGGTCTATTTGTTGTGTTTCTTCCATTGTTCCAACATTCTCGGGACGTCTTCTCGTAACATTGCTTCAGGTTCCCATGAATCAAATTCCATCGGGTAACCAAGCCATCTGATCTTGTACTCGCGTTTTCTGCGTCGCCGACGCGCAGCCATTATGCGTTCAATAATATATTTCTCGCCTTCAGATGTTTCGAGCGGTCCTGGGGGCAAGGCGGGCCCTGTGCATGGGTTCCAGGTGTTCCACGCTGATCTCTGGATGCCATTTGAGGTAAGATGGAAGACGCAGTCTGTATCTCAATGGATTGATTTTGGCTCAATAGTGAAGAGTCCCACGTAACGGTGCGAGAGTTTTGTCCGATTATCCAGATGATATCCATCTTGACCCCTCTTTGCGAGTTTGACGTAGACCAGGTCGTCTTTATCCAAGACAAGAGGGTCTTTGTGTGCCGCATCATATCGTAGTTTCATCTTAGCTACTGCCAGTTGCGTTGCGTCCCATGCGTCTTGGTAACGTTGCTGTTGTCTGACACGGTAGGTTTCCAACGCCTCGGTGCCAGGCGACGCGGCTGGATTAAGAAAGTGGAAAGGTGGACGACCGTACAACAATTCGAAAGGCGAGTAGCTTGTAGATCCATGCGATGAAGTATTGATGCAAAAGATGACTTGTGGTAACATTTTGCGCCATTCAGACGTATTGAGTCTACCACCCATAACTGTTCTCAAGCTTTGAATCAGAGTTTGAACGGTCTGGAGCGCGGGAAAGGACCCTGTCTCGACGGGTTCCTTCTGTCAATCAGGATCACGTCCAAATAATCCTCGATTTCCTCCTGTACCAAGGGCGTGGTTTGTCGCAAAACTGTAGCTTCTGGTGTTTGTAATTCTTTGGGTTCTATTGTTGCAGCGCGGGGTAAGAAGCGTCCGTCAGGACCTCTCAGGGGCCAATTTGTTCGTGGTTTCTTGGTTTGAGTTTTCTTTAGTGGATTTGCCTTAGGTATTTCTAAATTTGACGATTATAGTTTGATTACTGAAATAATTTTGTTTTTGTCCGGGCCTGGTTTGATCAGACACGGAGATCCCTAGTTCTTGCGAATAGTTAAATTTGCTACCGAGATGCGCGGTGTGTGTAGAGGAGAGCTAGGAGGGACTAAAATGAACTCAGGATTCTGTAGAAGTCGGGTCCCGGGTCCTCCAGAGCACACGAAGGTCTCACGGCCGAAGTATCTCCAATTCAGTATCGGTCAAATTTTGTTATCAGGAGTCTACACTCAACTGATGGATAGAAGAGTGCTACACTCAATTCTATTTAGTTTTGGCTCAGTGCCGCGGGTTCGATTATTGCCTAAAGTCGATGATTTTAGGGTTCTTATGATGGGAAGACTCGTCTTTGCGTAGTTTTGATGATTCTTAATTTATGGTGCTAGATGCACGCAAATGTTAAAAACCAAGGAAAACCAGCGGTTTAAGTGTTGCTACCATGTTATCGGACGTGCGACAGAGCGAATTTGATGGAAACGAGATGATTATTGCTTGGGAACCAACAGCAAGGGATGTGCAGTCAATTTCATTATAGCAAAAGAGGTCTGAAGAGCCAAGTTTTGAGAGGGGCATCACCAACAGTGACATCAATCCCGACCCGCATAGTCATGTGACCACGTCCCGCAACAATCAGTGGCACTTCGACCCGACCTCGGATGATATGCTAGGTGGCTTCACGGACGAGCAGCTCTGCTCTGGATGCCTCGTCGACGTCTTTCGCCAGCAGCAATCTACCCCGTATTCCAACTATGGGGAGGAAATGATGGAAGCATGGCAAAGAATTCAGAAAAAGTGCAACCTCAACTACCCAACTGCATCACAGCCGCTGCAAGTCAATGCCACATCGTTGTTCAATTACGCGCCGACCGGATATGCTCAGGCCAAATGCGCTTCTGACCGTACTTACACCGCCAGTGGCGACAACTGCCTGAGTATTTCCAAAAAGTCACACGTTTCGACGGGATCTCTCATTCTCATGAACGGCTTGCGAGTCGACTGCACAGATCTGCAGCTTGGACAGGTACGCATCTCAAGCGGTTTTGCTTTTGTCCCGTTTCTAGCCAATCTGACCGCTGAATAAATTAGACACTATGCTTGCCAGACGCCTACGAGGACTATGTCATCCGCTCGGGAGACACATGCGAAGCTCTCGCTGCTTCGAAAGATTACACATTCCAGCAACTTGTCTCGTGGAATCCTCGTAAGCAGTCTACAAAACGACAAGCATGACGGATCGGACATCTTCTGACATTACCACAGTGCTTGATGACTACTGCTCCAACTTAATTGTTGACCAGAATATCTGCGTCGGTCCGCCTGGAGGATATAAAGACTTCACTACGATTCCCGGCGCTACCGTGACCAAGACAGCAACTTATGCCACCGAGACGGCATCTCGCCCTGCTTCAGTCGTATCGGGAACTACCTACCAGTGTGAAAAGTACTATCTAGTGCAGCCTGTGAGTGATCAATAACTGCCGTGGAAATCCCCTTTCGTTCATCGCTAAATTGTCAATAGGGCGGGCGACTACTGTGAAATTGTGGCCCTTGCCAACGACATCTCCTTTCCCCTCCTTCGCAAGCTTAACCCTCAGGTATGTGTATGCCGGTAGATACTGTATATGCAAGACTCTAACAAAAGTACATAGCTGGATGATAACTGCTCGAATCTTCTGACAGGGCTGTACTATTGTGTGCTGCCATATGAAGACCCAAGCCAAACGTCTTCAACCACTGTTCAGGCTCCCACCAGCACTCCTTCCGGTACTACGGACACGTGTTACGAATAGGTTTTATCTGTTACAACGCCAGCTCTTGGACGACCCGCTCACAGTATCACAGATGGTACGTTGTGGAATCTGGAGACTCCTGCTCCAAGATTCAGGACAAATACGCGATCCAATTTAGCGAGCTCCAAGCTTGGAATCCAGTACGTAAACCTTTGTCAAGCAGCTCTTATCTTGGACAATAACTAATACATAAATATAAAAGGATCTCAATGACAACTGCACAAACTTATTACTCGGTGTAGCGTACTGCGTGCATGGGCCGGCAAAACTAGCCGCTCGAGCTACAGGGGAAGCCCATGGTCTTCAGTCGCCAGCTCAAGAAACTGCCAGCCCTAGCAGACGCACAGAAAAGGCTGCCGGCGGTGTGCCGGTGGGCTGGCCTGGTATTGATTCACCTCGGTATCGTAAGATGATGGGTTTGGATTCAAAAGACGAGCTTTAGAAGCACCCTTTTCCCAGTCATTAATGCGTCGGAAAGCGAAGTGGCAATGCTCAATCAAAAGTACTAAGTTTTAAATGCGTTTTATTCCTCTTATTTTTCCGTTCCTTTGCGTGAAACTATGAACAACATGCTAGCCCTTGAATCGAGGAACATGAACACATTGAGTAGACCCTCCACACTCCTAGTTCCCCCCTTCTCGCATTATTCTCCTCTTCACTGACCGCGGAGTTGGTCCTGCTCCCCACCAGTGTTCATATGGCTCGTCAGCGAGAACAGCCTTTGGAAGCTCTCCTCCTAGTTCCGTGCTTCCTCTAACAGTACGAGTGATCCTGGCAAGCTCAAGAATAGGACGTTCGATTGTCACCCAGAAATCGTCGGCCACGATCTCAATGGGCACCTTAAAGACGGGCTTGTACCAGTTTGCCTCGTGGTGAGGATCTTCGGGGTCATATGGCTCTTCGCCGTGCGAGTTTGTAGATTCTTCTTCCATAACTGCCAACAAAAATGGTGCATCATCCCGCCAGCTTAGCGACTCGGCGGTTGGCAGATCGTCTTGGCTTGGCAAAAGAACCGACTCGATAGACTCGGGAGATGCGCAAAAGAACATATTTAGATCAAAGTTGCCCTTCACAGCTTTATTCTTTTTCATATCATGCCAATATTTGCGAAGAGTATCGGCGTTTGCTCCGTTCAGCTCTTTGTCTTCAATCCAGCGTATTTCAAACATGCTGCGTCCTTTGGCGACCTCCTCATACTCACGTCCGCGGTGATTTTGCACGACTCTATCAAAGGGAATATTGACAAGACGGTTCAATCGTATCTTAAACTCCTCCCATTTGTTATTGTCGTCATGGCCATAAAGCGCGATGCGAAAGGCATAGAAGCCCCAAGGACCGCAATTATAGCGTTGACGCCAAATCCTCAGGAAGTCGGGCGCTTTATACTCTGGAGGCGGCGCGTTGGCCTCACGTAGCTTTTCCTCCTGATGCGCCATTTCTTTCTCAAAGATGAAGTCCATCGCACGATTGAATCCATCATCGCCTAGGACATCCCGCAAGCCATTTCGAATCTTCTCCTGTTCCTCCTCGGTTAGACTTGAAGCATCTTCATCCGGGTGAGTGTAGCGTTCCCAGCCCCATCCTTCCGGCCAATAAGAGCTGGATGCATCGGAATATGGCTCGTCGGTCTTTCTTTTCGCTGCTTTGGGAGGCATGGTGATGGTTTTTAGATGGGACTTGGGCGATGCGGGCGCACGGCTTTTCGTTATTGTGTGGGGCGGTGCCGGCGCTTTTTATACTGCTCCCCGCGCCAATGTCCGCGCTCCCCTATAACAAGGCCTTGCGGCCAGTGCAAGAGCGCTAAAACATACCTGTATTCCAGTGGATACAGGTACAGATAGCATCCCAGACACGAGCTCACCCGGAAACCACTTTCTCCACGCTCCAAAACTGTTGCGGGACATGTGTTGGATGTTGGTGCAGCGGCGGCGAGAAGGGCTGGAGGGGCTGGAGGGGCGCCACTGCAGCGTTCCTTCCCTCCATGTCGACTCGTCAGTCGTTGTCTTCCCAGGACGGCTCAGTGGCCGCAGCCAACAAACAACACTACAACTACAGAGTTCGAGTACGGAGTGCAATGCTACATGAGGCTCCTTCTATGGATCTCCTTTCGGTTCCTGCAGTAAAGAGTCCGCTAGAGGCCGCCACGAGCTGCCCCCAAAAACGCCACCGCAAGCGTATCCTATCCTATCCTTCTCATGCTGGTAATGAGCATTTATACATCCATTTGAACACAGCCGATCACTTCATTCCAGTACTAACACGCATTTATACCTACGTCATAGCACTCACGGCGTTTTTACGGCCAGGAGGACAAGAAACATACACGCATGCGTAGGATACAGCGCATGCATGCCAAGCAAAGAGCCTGCGCATATAATTACAACGTCAGCCAAGAAAGGAAAATTAGCTTCAACTCTAAGCACCGTACGCAGGCTCCCGGCCTCAAGAGACCGACCACGCTTCTGACGCGGTAAAAGAGGGAGAAGCGATTGCACCAGGCTTTCGCATAATCGCCCATGACGCCGTATTTACTGGCCCCGAAGCGCCTATACCCACCAGATCGCCGCTCAGTGGCTGGGTGACGAACAATCGTGATTTCAGCGAAGATGCAACAAAATTCCGGAATGCGAGACGAGGCTAAGTCGTATCTTGATCGATTCATTCATGCTGCATACATGAGAGCTGCTGAATACATTAGCAAGGTCTACCATGAAGTTCAAGGACCATCATCATGGCGGGACGGACAGTTCCGAGTACGATTCAGAGGCAGATCATATACAGTTAGCAGTGAGCTAGCCAATGTCCTAGTTCAACAGTAGCAGCAGCAACGTGACTCTGTGTCTGGTTACCTTGATATTCCTCCTCTGGCAAGTTGTAAAACCTGTGCTTGGTTTCCCGGGTGGTGACCATCTCGATTATCTCAAAGTCTCTTTTTTGTCGCCGTTATGAGACACACATGTGCCTTGGTACAAGGGTTACTTATGTTTGTCCTCATGTCGCATGCATAGGCAGCGTAGGCCAGTCCACTTCGTAATCATTTCAGATTGTGTGGATGCGATGGGTCAGGCCGACAGACTCTGGTACCGCAGGCAACCATAGAACTTTGAGGCCGTCAAATGCAAAGATAAGCTAGAAGCCGGCTGAGCGGAAAGTGTCAATGGGGAGGTAAGTTGATGGGAGGTTAGGGATGTCCTGCAGCTTCCGTCGAAACCCAATCCCTAGTGCCCCTGATGGAGGCACCCAATGACACAGGCTGTGCCAAGTTCTCCACAATTTCGTTGCAAGTGATGCTCAGCGGAATTGGATGGATAAATATAAATACCGGATTTCGATAGGGCAATAATGGAAACTTGGGACCTGAGCGGGGGGTGATTGGTTAGCCCTGCGCTTAGCTCCGGTATCCGAGTATCAGGGTTGCATGAGACAGCTGAGACAGTTTATTTGGGGCATAGCGCAACTGATTCTTGGCGGCGATTACTTACAGACTACGGCCATAAGTTAGTTAGTTACTTGACGTACATTTCAAGCATTCGATCATATCAACTAATTACAAGAATTACCCCAGCCATACGCTGCTATTCTTACTGGAAATCGGTCAGGGTTCACAACGGATGAGACTGGTTCAGAGAATAAGGACAAGGATACCCAAAAAGCTACCGCGATTGGATTGAAGTCGATCTTCTTCTGGTGCAGTCATTGTTCAGGTCAATTGAAAGGGCCAATCTGCCATGTTCCCGGCTCAACGGACACTGCACCTGGGCTGCGTCTTGTCCCTTCTCTATTGACACGGCCAAACCTGGCGACAGGTTCAGCCAGATTTGTAGGAGAGAACGGCATCTCCCGAACTCTGTCTGTATTTAAACTTGACTCTTTTATATATTCGAAATAAACCTGTGGGCTATTATAGAAGCTAACCTGAGCTTAAAAGTGTTTCGTGCTAAATTTGTCCGCGAGGTCGCGATCGAATTAGCTGGATAGCGTACGACCATAGTAGCCTAGCTGCTAGATTCCTTTGTCACAAGAAGCATTCCACAACGATGCACTCAATATCACCGAAAACACACAACGCGACCGGAATTATTCAACATCGTCGGAAGCGTTCAAATTCAACAGAATCGTACGACCGGAAGCATTCAATATCGTCGAAATTGAACGATGCCGAGGAATGCGCCCCGCACGAGGAATTCAACATCACCGGAAACGGACGATATCGACGATATCGTCAGAATCAATGGAATGGAATAAATGCACGAGAAGAGGGATATCGTAGAGATAAATAGCAGCCGAATTCCCGTCAATTAGATAGAAATCAAGGACATTTTTCCACTGCCTTAGAGACCGACTTCCATAGCTGCTCACTTGTGACATCCTTACTGGCGTTCGTGCTGGAGCTAGCATTCTGCTGACGTCGCTGCTGTTCCTGCTGATATTTGCCTTCTAGCTGCTGGCGTTCTTGCTGCGATTGACGCTCTAGCTGCTGACATCGCTAATATTCCTGCTGCACTTGCTCTTCTGGCTGCCGACGTCGCTGCTGTTCTTACCAGACTTACTATTATAGGAGCTGGCTTTCTTGTTGTTATCTTTACAGGAGCTTGCTAGTGGACCATGATTCCGTAAACTGCTGATGTAGCTGATTTATAGAGAGAACAGCTTGCTTGCATACCCCACACATAGAGCGCTGCTAATCTCAACAATAGAGGCTGGCGCCAGTGTTGCTCTTGCTGGTTAAGCTTGTCTAGGGGAACTGCAGTAGCCTTAGAAGAGAAGAATTGAAGGGAAAAGAAGAAGCTCAAAAAACTGTCTAATTGCTACCACTTGTTACGTGCCGGCGTTCATCGAGCGGGGTGCTAGACTCCGCTCATGATTTACTAGAACTGGTGTACGAAAGAAAGTGTCATAAAGCGTAGATATTAACGGAGTATAACGTAGGAGATAATGATAAGCTCTAATATTAGTTAGTTAGTTAGCTACTGATAGGGCGGAACCTCCATTGCGTTGGGACAGCCTTGTCACGTGCGTAACCTGTGCCAACTATACTATTTTATGCGCAACAATTATACGGAGTACCGAGTAACTAATCAAGTGACTAACTAGTAGCTTAAGTAATGAGTTAGTAGGCGCGTCTATGAATACATGGGCATTCAAGCGCCCACGTATCAGTCGCGCATAAAATCATAAATGATTACCTAAACCGCTCGAAGTGGCGCTGCTTAGACACTCGCGACCCAACCCCCGGTTCCCCCTTGTGCCTGTAGGATTTAGTGGTCCGGCAACGGAGCACCTAGCCTAACCCACCCAGTCAAGCCCAGCCAACCCCTGGCTTCAATTTAGCCCAGCGGCCAAAAAAAGACCACGGTAGTTACGGAGCAGAGAGATAAGATAAGGATAAGTTAAGGTACAGAGTACTCCGTACTCCCGTAAGAAACGTGCGATTGGCGCCAAGGTGAGGGAGGTGAGAAGCGAAAAATCTGGAGCACATAGCAGCCCATCCGTTGGGCTGGGCCATGTCGTGTCTGGTGCGGGACTGACGAACATGCAAGGCTTGATGTCTGCCTGTTCCCGCCAGCAAGAGCGAGTTGAGGTCGTCAGGATCAGTCAACTGGTGCTCCGTACACGGGCCACGTCCCCATTCCCATTTCCATGTCCATGTCCATGTCCAGGCCCATCTCCATCTCCATCTCCCGTGCCACGGTAATCCCCAGTTCTGCCGCCGTGCCGAAGCCCCAACCTCAGTTCCAAAACCCAAAAGTCCGTCACTCCGCAGCAGAGCCCAGCCAAACCGAGCCCGCAAAGTAAATTCGAGAGGTGCTTCGCACGGAGTAGACCTTCCTGGCGCTAAGCCCAAGCCCTTCGCCGCCGGTCACGCGCTTTGCCCACTCTTTGTCTCTCCGACACTTGGCATTCTGGTACCCATTCGGCTTGCCTTGCTTGGTCGTTTTCTGTCTTGCCCCAGTCTGGCTGGTGCAAACCCTCACATCATTGACGCTATCATCCCAACTCCTCATCGCGGCATCCTCGCCCAGCCTGCGCCCATCCCGCGCCAATCCTCACGCGACAGTTTCGTCGCCTACAGCGCCTTTTTCCCATCTTGTGTCCCCGCGCCACACTTCCGTTCGTTTGTTTCTTGCTGTTGATCGCAGCCCGACACCGACCCGAGCCCGAACCCGACCGTTGGTCGCCTGCAGCGGCTTTTGCGTGGCGCGAGCACGCACTTCACCGACTGCCAGTCGACATCTGCCCAGCAGTCATCGCGACGACGCCCCTTTCAGCCCCGACTCCATCGCTGTGTCAGGTTACATATTTCGTGCCATCATTGCGACGCTCTGACGTTGTCTGTACCCATCCTCCGTCAGTTGCACTTGCGCCCCCCTCGCCGGGCGCAACACCAGAAAAACCGTGGCGGCGCTCACCATCTTGAGCCACGAGACACCCGTGTCCGAACTATCCCTTCAGCAACATCTTGAAATTGCCCCAGACCTGAGTGCCTATAGCCAGATCGCCACGGAGGCGGACTCCGAGCCGTTGGTGATGGCACAGCAGGTGCCTCATCAGCCGACGGACAAGAAGCGCGTCAAAGTCTACGAACTGCGCGAAAATGATTGGTTTGATCGCGGAACCGGCTTCTGCACCGCATCCTTTGTCACCGTATGTACAACCATCTCCTGTCGCCAGAGCTTCATCTATCTGTAGTGAGCGTCATCACTCCACTCCCGCATGTACTAACCAATGCTTCGTCCAATGTAGTCGGAGGATGGCCGCAGAGATCCTCGGGTCATCGTAGAGTCCGAGGACCATCCAGAGCGACTGTTGCTGGAGACCAAGGTCCAGAAGGAAGATGGATTCCAAAAGCAACAAGGTAAAGCAGATCGGCTTCAATCTTTGTGCCGAAGAAACCATGCTAATTGATTCGTTATTAGAAACCCTCATTGTATGGCAAGAGCCCGGGAGCGGGGTAGATATGGCTCTCAGCTTCCAGGAAGCCGAAGGCTGCGCTTCTATATGGTTCGATTAGCTCAAAATTTCCCTTTTTGTTGCTGTTGCCGTAGTTCAAGTTGGCTAATGTGATCTCGATTGCAGGCGGTTCGTCAGCAATGTGCAGCAGACGTTTGCCAACAACCTCGGAGGGGACGATGGTCTCTCGGACGACCTGGCCATTGAGGTGCCTACAGCGATTAATCTTCCTGCTGCCGAACTTGGAAACTTGCCCGAAATCGAGTCGACCATGCGTATTATGAGCTCAAGTGCTAACGGACGCGACACTCTCACCAAATTCATCATGGCTGAAGACTACATTGGCAAATTGATTCCCTTGGTCGAGATGGCTGAAGATCTGGAGAGCCTACCTGATCTTCACCGACTTTGCAATATCATGAAAACGGTCATTCTTCTCAATGACACAACCATCATCGAGCATGCTGTGTCTGACAAATGCGTTCTTGGGGTAGTTGGTGCTTTGGAATACGACCCGGACTTCCCCAGTCACAAAGCCAACCACAGGGTCTGGCTTGACCAGCAAGGCCGATACAAAGAGGTAGTTCGGATCGAGGACGATCAAACACGCGAAAAGATTCATCAGACCTACCGTCTCCAGTACTTGAAGGATGTGGTCCTTGCTCGGATTCTCGACGACCCCACGTTTTCCGTTCTCAATTCCCTAATATTCTTCAACCAAGTCGACATTCTTCAACATTTGCAGTCCAACACGGGGTTTCTGAGCGAACTTTTCGGTATATTTTCCAACACTCGCCGTCACGATCAGAAGCAGAAAAAAGAAGCCGTCTTATTCATCCAGCAATGTTGCGCCATCGCGAAGAACATCCAGCCAGCGGCAAGACAGGCACTCTACCACAACCTAATCGCACACGGACTACTCCAAGTTATCCATTTTGGTTTGAAGCACGGGGACGTTGGGGTCAGGGTCGGCGCTACAGATATATTGGTCTCCATCATTGACCATGATCCGCAAATGATTCGACAGACAACGTATCGTCAGATGCATGAGAACCAACCATCCTTGGTGGATACACTAATAGAGCTTCTGCTTGTGGAGGTCGACTTGGGCGTAAAGTCGCAAATATCGGAAGCTTTGAAAGTGCTTCTAGACCAGGGAATCCCCCTTCAAGGAGGACCAGAGTATGCTCGCATGAATGGCGGCGACTACCCTGGCCGACCGCGGCCCCTGCCCGCAGCGGCAGACCCGCAGCAAGAGCTCTTTCTAACGAGGTTTTACGAACGGTCTGCACTGAAACTGTTCCAGCCGTTACTGGAGCTTGATGATTGCATTGCTTTGGATTTGGAGGTACAACGAGCTTCAATGTTTACCTATCTCGTCGAGATCTTGTCTTTTTTCATTCGCCAGCATCATCGATTCAGCAGGTATTTTGTCATGAGCAACAATGTCATCCAGCGAGTCTCTCATCTGCTCAAGAGCCCTGAGAAGTATTTGCGCCTAGGTGAGTTATTGATGTGTGGCACACACGCGAGCAAATCTGGCTAACGAACGTATCTTGGCAGTTGCTATTCGATTTTTTCGGGGCCTAATTGGCATGCAGGAGGAGTTTTACATCAAACAGATCGCAGAGACGCAGGCTTTGAGCCCAGCCCTCGAGGTCCTCATCGAAACCATGCCAAGGGACAACTTGCTCAGCTCTGCGTGCCTTGAGCTGTTTGAATTTATCAAAAAGGAGCAGATCAAAGACCTCGTGAAGTATTTAGTCGCAAGCCACAGAGAAAGCTTGGCCAGTCTGAGCTACATCGGAACTTTCCGGGATTTCATTTTGCGGTATGACCATACGCAAGGCTATACTGTCAACATGGACTATTTCTTGGAAGCCGACGACGACGCCACTCGCAGGCCGCCGCCGAACACCCGACCGATGGAGCATATTACCGTAGATCCAGCCGAAGAAGAATACTGGAATACCTCGGACCCCGAAGACGAGGACGAGCAACACCACCCCGAATTGCCCGGCAAGATTCTGCCTAGCAACGGACCTCTGACTCCATCCAAGCCTTTGGTTGATTATCCGTCTGACGAAGAAAGCGACGAGTTCGCCAACCCAGAAGGCGACGCCGCTGCTAGTAATAAAAGCGCATCTGATGGAAAGGCTACACCTCAAGGCTCCGGATTGCCGATTGTCGCCCCGCCGTCGGAGCGTCTATCCGAGAAGCGCCGGCGCGAAGAAGACGAAGAAGACGAGCTTGGCAAGCTGATGCAGAATAAACGCCGAAATAGTAGTTCCTCTGAGTCAAATGCGACTGCTGGTCCTCGCATGACACAGAAACGAAAGTCGTTAGGCAGCGGTTCCGGTAATGGAAAGATCGCCATCAGTCTATCAACAGCAGTCAGAACAGGGGGCGGAGCACGGTCAGATGAAGAGTCATGAGAATCTTTTTTTTTGTTCTCCTTATTCTCCTTAAATGGGCGACGGCGTACAGGAATTGTTCATTCACTCTGTCCGCCTACCAGAGAGAGAGGGAGCCGGTATCATCACGCTCGGGAATGATGGGCATTGCCAATCCACGGACGACGGCACTCGGCGTTAAACTTTTTCCCGGATTTTTTTCTTTTCTTTTTTCTGCGTCCATGTCAGAAGTCACTGGAGGCGGAGGAAGGGCTTATCCGCGAGAGTTTTTATATGATTTGTGTTTTTTTTTTTTCGGGATGGAAGGAAAGGGGGGTTATTGCTACAAAAGAAGCGAGCCGCAGATGAAGGGGGGTGGGATTGCATTACCCAGAGATGAAGTCTAGATTGAGGCGGCTTGCTATGAAGTTAGAAGTGTTCAAAGTGGTCCTGTGCAGAATGTTGTTGGGTGTCCCATGTTGTGGTTTCTCTTTTTTTCTTTTTAATCTTTTTGTTACCTCCCATTATAAACCACGACCAGAGAATTTTCGAGGACAGGGGGCGGAGAGGGGGGGGGGGGGGAGTTAGGCGGAGGACGACTGTGGAAGGGCCATCTTATGAAAGAAAGCCACAGTAGCGATATAGCAGAGGGACAAAGAGGAACCATGGACGAGCCTTGAGGGAGCTCGTAGTGTATCATATGCAAGGTGCAAGGAAGGGCGGACTTGCTGCCACTGGGGGGCGCAGTGAGCAATATGCTTAGGGAATGCCGACCCTTTGCATGGCTACGAGTTAACGGACTTACATTGGTTATGATCAAACAGGATGGTGTGTGCCTCATGCAAAAGTGACGTGTTTGTCTGGTGACTTGCTTGGACTTGGATAATGATGTAGGGTAACAAACATCATCGTAAAAGTTTTACGGACAAGTGATAGTTGTAATCCAAATCCACGTGGGAGTAGTAGTGGTTCATCGTGTTAAAAAAAAAGTAAACAAACATAAACCCAAACAAACCTCTATAGTCCGGTCATCCATCCGTCCATCCATCCGTCCATCCATCCATCTACTTTGGTCTAAACTTTTTCGCCCAATCTTCATAAGCCTCTATCATTTCTTCCGTGATATTTTGCGGCGTCCTCGCTATAGCAGCCTCCAAGTCTGCCATGCCTATTTCCAACTTTGCCGTACCTGTCTCGTCGTCATCATACCTATCTAGCACTGCCAACCCAGCCTCATTACAAATAGCCTTAATCTCTGCACCGGAATACCTATCAGCCTTCCTCGCCACCTCCTTGACATCCACATCCTCCGCCACAGCCAGCCCCTTCAAGTGTACCCTGAAAACCGCCTCTCTGGCGGCCTGGTCTGGCGGCCCCACGTACAGGACCTGGTCGAACCGGCCGGGCCTCATGAGGGCCGGATCCATCGCCTCGGGACGGTTCGTGGCAGCGAGGACCAACACCCCCGTCAGGGATTCAAAGCCGTCCATCTCGGTGAGCAGCGTGGTGAGCATGTTGACGGCGCCTGTGGAGCGCGACCCGGACGACGATCCGGACCCCGGCCCCCGCTGTCCGCCGATGGAGTCGATCTCGTCGAAGAATATGATGGAGGGGGATGCGGCTCGCGCTCTCTCGAAGAGGGTGCGGACGGCGCGCTCGGACTCGCCCACATACATGTTGAGCAGCTCGGCGCCCTTGACGGCGAAGAAGTTGAAGCCGGATTCGGTGGCCATCGCTTGGGCGGAGAGGGTTTTGGAGCAGCCGGGGGGGCCGTACAAGAGGAGGCCCTTGGGGGGGTTGCGGAGGACGTGGCGGCTTGAAGGGTTGGTGTTCTGTTGTCGGGAGTTAGCTCTTCGTTTCTGTTGAGTAGATAGGAGGAAAGGGAGGGAGGGAGAAAAGGAAGGGAGGAAGGGACGGCGAACTTTTTGGTCATGGTGAAAGGAAGCAACCGTGTGCTTAAATAAAACATGGGACTTCCACGAACCTTGGTGTTTTTGATCATCCGCGACAAGACCTTCTTCAGACTCTCCTGCCCACCTACATCCTGCCAGTGAATAGTTGGCGGCTTTAAATTGATATCATGCATAGCCGTAGGTCTTGTTGTCCTCAACGCCTGCTCCATATCCTCCTTGGACAGGAACTGCGGACCTGCCGTGTTTAAATCAACACCACTCTCATCAAGTCGGTTCCCAAGAATCTTCTTTGCATTCAGGACTAAGTTCGCCAAATCATCCCCGTTGTAAGCATGTGTCTTTTGCGACATGCTCGCTAGGCACTCCTTCTTCTCGTCTGGACGGATAGGCGGGTCGAAGAATTCCAAGATTTCCAACCTTTCACTGGCTCTCGGGATAGGGAGGGCAGTATTCTCGCGGAAACGAGACCGTTTTTGCAGCTTGGCAGGCACGTCGGTCATGTAGTCCTGACACGTGGCTATGACGACAACTCTGGGCAACGCGCTGTTTGCTTTCGCTTCTGCGGATAGGGCGTCTAGTTCTTCCGCGATGGCCTCGATCACGGCCTCTCGGTTTGTGCGGTCTTTGGATATGAGTTCCTCGAGGCTGTCTATGAGAACCATGCACGGCTGGAGCGCATATGCCTGCTTGAAGGTCTCGCGAACGGTGGAGAGTTTGTCAGAGGGCTTTATCCAGAATGGTCTGCCCCATTTGCAGTCTGCGAGGCGCTGCAGTATGAAGGTCTTGCCTGTTCCGTGTCCGCCGTGGAGGATGTAGCCGCATGATTCGCGCTCGTCCTTGACCCAGAACGGGCGGGTGAAGCCCTTGAGGAACCTGTTGATTGCGCCGACTTGCGACGTAAGGCCCGGTACGCCTGTGACGACTAGGTCGCCGCCGGTGAAGGCCTCGGCTTCAGCTGCAGCGGCGTCTTGCTCATCCTCGTTTACGATACGGATGGCCGTGGAGGAGATTTTGAATTTGGCAATGTTATTGCTGTGGGAATTGACGGAGATGACTTTGAAGCTTCGGCGTAGCTTGTTAATAATGACCCCGTCAAAGACCATTCCTGGAAATACCAGCTCCGCACGTTCTACGCAGTCTCTCGCGTTAGTCGTAACGTTGAACATCCCAAATCGCACCCCCCTCTTTGATCAGTACCAAAAAGATGTATGTACCAGACTAACACAGCGGAATGGAGAAAAAACAAACTCACTTATTGACAAACTCAGTGCAAACTCCCAACAGGCGGGATGCTTCGCAACTTCGCTCTCAGTCCCCGGCTCGTCAGTCAAATCATGCACAACCACCTCCTCCGCATCAGGCATGCTCTCCAGCAACGATATCCTCGTCTGATCACCGATTTTGAACCCCGTGGCCTCCTGAAACGCCCTTGTCATCACAACAACGTTCGGGCTGAGGTTCTTCTCCGGCATTACCCACAGCGAAGCCTCTCTCCTCAGCAAACCATGCTGGGCGTCGTCCTCCAGCTTTTCGACAACACAGGGTCTACCATTCTCCAGGCTGTTGGTGAGCGCAATGATGGAGTCTTTGCTGACGTAAATGCGTGCTGCGCCGAGGAGGGTCGCCTTTTCGAGAGCCGGATTGGCGAGGGGACGCACTTTGGCATCGATGCTTTTTTTTACCATTATGCTTAAGGTCAGGTGGATGGGTGGGTTATCTCATGAGGCGGGAGGGGGAGGGGGAAGGGGAAGGGGGCAAGGAAGGCGTATACATGGATGAAGAGGAGAGTGGAAAGATCCAGAGTGTGGATGATAGTCTGTCTTAATTTGGAGGAAGAGCGTGATGGGGAGAGTTTGGAGATAACTAGTGAGTGGATGGAGGTTGAAAATTCATACGAGTGCGAGTCTTGGGGACCACTCTCGAGAAAGGTGCGGCAGGACAATACCATGTAATTTGACTACCAAGCTCCTGTCTCCCTCTCCAAATTACATCGGATTATAGCTATTTGATTCCCATTAAATATGACTCGCTTGCCAGAGTTTTTCATCAACCCGCATTTATGATGATACTATTTGATGAGATGGTAGTTCGTGGTGGGGCCCAAGCAAGCATGTCAGAGGAAAAAGAAAATGACGTCCTCAGGAACCAGGGTCCAGCTCCAGACTATTCCGCACATGCAGCAACACCACCGACAGCTCCATGCTGTCTATCTATATCAACCACGTCTCCAACGCTTCAAACCGCTCTTGCAACGCCAATCAATATTTCCCTCTAGATGATCCGGCCCCTGCACATGCGCAGTGCCACCGCGCTCGCATCAACACGCAACGAAACGTCAATCCGCAGCTGCGGCTTCTCTAATTTTCCTGCCCCCCTGGCAGATAATAATAATACACCGTCATGGCCACTCCTCAAGAAGCGAAACAGACCGCACAATCAAGACACCCTCCACAGTGGAGGCAACTCACTCATTCAATCCCTCAAAAATAGACAAGACCCCCCGACAGTCGAAATAGCAGTTTCTCAAGCAGTGTCAGGACCAGGGTTAGGGCCCAAGCACGATTCCCGCGTCATGCTCATCCTCCAGGAACTTAGTCCTAATCTCAACGCGAGCGACTTTTACCGCCTTGCTCCCAGCGACCTCTCCAGCTGGCAGAGCGTCATTAAAAAAGGTGAAACGAGGCAATCTACGCCTAAAGATATACAGAAAAGAACAAGACGCTAATTGGTATTGTCTAGTTCAACAACAGCGCAATCCCACAACCCTCGAGCCTCTCGGCCGCTATCACATATCCTTCTCGACTGCCACTGCAGCAATCTCCTACCGCGACCGCCTCCTTCGTCTACACAAGCTAGCGCATCATAAGCTCGATACCTCCAACGGACTCTGGGAGAGCTCTGTGCCTGCTCATTTGAGGTCTCCTGCTGGGGATGACCCAGCGTCTGAACTGGAGGGGTTTACCGTGACATCTGGGTCGGCCAAGACGATCGAAGTTCAGAGACGGCGCGTGTCGCTGAAGCATAAATGGACGAAGCACCTGAAAGAGATTGTGGAGAAGTTTGAGTATGGGGATAAACCACCGATTGTGTTGGTGCAGATATACCCGCCTACAGTAATGGCAGGAGAGTTTGGCAGATTGGTTCGCGAGGATGGGATTTCGAGGGGTTGTGAATGGAAGATGTGCGAGCCGCAGGAACTTCAGCAGCCAATTTGGGGAGCTAGGGACCAGGTTGCTGACGTGGGCAATGAGATTAACAGTGGCACGATGGAGATCCAGCAAAAGATGATCAATACTCAGGAAAAGCTAAAGTGCCAATTTGTAATGATTTGCGCGGATGATGCAGAAGCGCGACGTTTTCATCGGCACTGGAATCAGAGACCCCTTCACCAGGGCGTACAGGAGGACACAAAGTGCAAAAGAAATGTAGTTCATGCGTCAATAATAAACTGGTAACCGCCTAATACTATTCACTGGGGCCCATCGTCCGCCTGCCATGTCTTATCGTATCCGTGCATCCTCCGCGCATGTTATTCCATCTATCCTCCCATCCCCCGATTCGAGTTAACAGTGACATCCGTCCTCGCATGCAGCAGTTTAAACCCCCAGCTTCAGTCAAAACAAGACATGTCCATTTGTATGGAGAATGGGAACGGACACCAATCTTTTCATCCATCGCAGCCCTCTCACAGTTGATATCAAGATTCTCCTCAAGTGAATCCTATGTAACAATCAAAGAGACGAAAAACCCTTTATTAGAACCCAGGTCAAAAATACCAAAAGAACTCCGGACCACAGCCGCACTTCTAAAACGTGTGGGTATTGAGAAAGACACAATACGAAGAAGAAACGTGTAGAACTCGTCAAGTGTGGCTCTTGGCCTCAGTCTTAACCTCCAAATCGTTTGTGATTCGAAATATAGCCGCCCACATCTGCTGTCTTCTCCAAGCGTCGGTCCAAACAAACTGTTGTAAATGAATTCTGCTTTCGCCCCGGTAGACAGCCACGCCGACGTTTTTAATTTTCATTCTTGCCGATTAGAGCTTAACAGCACTTGCTACCACCGCCCTCACCTTTGTCGCCGACGTTGACGCCGGTGCCAGCCGCTTGGTCACTCTTGGAGCTGTCGATGAGTCGCTTCTTAATATCGGCGGCCAGGCTGTAGAAGGCCTTGTCGATGTTGATGTTGCTCTTCGCCGAAACCTCGAGGAACGGAATACCGAGCTCGTCTGCCAATGCTTGGCCTTGCTCTGTTGATACCACGCGCTTGTCCTCCCAGTCGCATTTGTTACCGATCAGGATCTTGTTGACACCTTCGGTTGCGTGTTGTTCGACGTTCTGGAACCATGTTCGAATATCTGGGAAAGTTCTTACGTCAGTATCTCTTGAACCAGTGGTATGCTCCGCTGGCAGCGTTCTGTGTGCTAGATTCGGAGCAGCGCTGCAGTTGGAATTGACGAGTCTGACTACTGCAGTTATGTAGCCATCGGTTCATAACAGGCGCCAACATACTATTGAATGATCGTTCATCGGTGACGTCGTAGACCAGAAGGATTCCCATGGCACCACGATAGTAAGCGGTGGTAATGGTGCGGAACCGCTCCTGACCAGCGGTATCCCAGATTTGCAGCTTCACGCGCTTGCCATCGAGCTCGATGGTTCGGATCTTGAAATCGATGCCGATCGTGGTGATGAAGGATGGGGTGAAAGAATCCTCACTGAAGCGCAACAGACAGCAGGACTTGCCGACACCAGAGTCGCCTATTAGCAACAGCTTAATCTACAGAGTAACGAGGTCAGCATGCGTCACACCCTTGGATAATATATTGCTGGTGAAGTTATGGACATGCAAAAACTCCAGCCGGTGCCGAGTCCCATCGACCCGATAGTGCGGCAGGGGGAAGAGTGCGACGAGGCAAGGTGTAATATAGTGATGGGCGTTCGTACCAGGAAGTCATAGTTTCGATTGTTGGCAGGCATTGTGACAGATTACGAGCGGTGAGAGGTCTGTCGAGTAAATTCAGTAGATGCGGAAGGGTGTATATTTGCCGGCTAGAACGAAGTCGAGGGTCGCGGGCGAAGATAGACTGTAGGAAGAGCACAGCTGTAGGAAGAAAGGGGAAGTTGGTGGCCGTGACGAGGCAGCGGCGTTTTGGCGGCGATCGCAAGTGGTTTGGAGTGGCGGGCTGGCGGTTGAAGGTGGCAGCGGTGGCCGGGTCTGTGGCACTCTACGGAGTAGGTAGCCAACGAACTAACTAGCTGCTACGGAGAACGGGGTAGTAACGCACTCTACTTTGCTAGCCCTTCTAGGCCTATCTACGGAGTAGATATGGCTGGCTCGGGCGGGTGGCTCAACCTCCAAGCACGGGGGCAACGTGTTGGAGAGACAGGACAGGGGTCTCGATTGCTCCATATCTTAGTTACTGCCTGTCTTCTGTGGCGCGGGCTCAGATGGCCTGACGCAAGCGATGTGAGGAGAAGAACGGCACTATTGTTCATTGAGTTTCGCCGAAACTGATTCCGGGGGCTTGGGACCGATATAGGCGGACGACGGCGACACATATCAGAGCAGGACAGACGCAGCAAGACACTGCAGACTATTCGAATATGATAGCTGTGTCTACTCGGTACTCCGTACTCCGTAGTGTGCTTTTGATCAGTTATCTCGTAGTTCACCGCCGTGGGCCGACAAAACACACTCTACCAGTTGGACATGTCCATGCAGTGCAGCCGGCGGCCACCTTGTACGGGGGACAGTAGCAGAATTGCACTTGTGCCGTGGCGACGTCAAACGTCAGCATGACGGTGACAGACGACGCAAACGTGGCAATCCAGCACTGCAGTTCCTGTACGATATATGTACAACCTGTAGAGTAGAAATGACAAGCACGGAACACAGGTTATGAGTAAGCTGGATGAAGACTGGGCTGTCATTTTGGAACTGCCTGGTTACTGATGTCTGCGTCCATTGCCGAAGCCTGGAAAAGCTACCAGATATTGAGTAACGGGTAACTCTTTCTTGTCTATTACACCACCATACGTTACCGCATAGACTTGAGGACATGTAGATGTCGTTAATCTTGCGACGAACGCTGAAGGAAATAGATGCCTGCAGGCAGACGGGCTCCTTCCATTTCCTCAGCTGCCTCTATGGTAACCATTCCCACCAAACCAGGACTAGTCCAGTCAGATCAGCTGCCATCTGTGAGCCGAGACTGACGAACAGCTGAGACTCATTCCCGACCCAGACACTAACTAACCACCCCACTCGATTTCTTCTTCCCACACGCACGTATCCTGCCCGCCATGCTATTTTATTGCAGCCTGGTTCAGCAGGCGGTCCTTGGGTTGAGCAACCAGCAGGCACTGTAACCTGTTTTCCGATGCTCCCGTTCAAGACCACCAGCATTAACGAATTGCGAGACGTGCCTAGTTGGACTCTGTCAAGGCAACAGCTTGACGCAGACCAGGAATTACAAGAATTTAGAGAACTTTGTCTTCTTATTGCGAGTTAAGCTAAATTTCACGTTCCCAAGATGTACCTACTTAGCCGACAATTGGTGACATCATGCCACATGCTTCGCCCCTCAAACAAGTTATTGTTGTCGCCCAGATTCCAGCATCCAGCGGTGATTCGGTCCTGCTCCAGTGATAGGCACTCGGCTAGGCGACCATCGTGGGTGACGATGAATTTGCTAATGTAATTGTCGGCGAACCCTTCGTCGATGCGCTGGAGCTAAATCGAACACATCGTTCCAAGGTTGGGGAATCTTCCCAGGCAAGTCAACCGTCTTTTCCTTCTCCGCAATCTGGGGTGGTCCATTAAAGGCTTTCGACTCACAGCTCTTTTGCAGCTGTTTACAGTATGTCTCCCACGTCTTGCAGCCGGCACTGCCGCTTGGTGGCGCCGTGTCGAAACATATCTTCATTTGGCTCCAGCAGTCTTTGTCTGACGCCCAACAACCGCTCTCATCTGAAAAGCTGGGCACTGGCTTCGCGCACCAATTTGCATTCTTGACTATGCAATCTCCGGGAACAGCTCCTTCTCCCTTGACACTGGCCTTTCCGGAGACCTGGCCGGTGGGGATGAAGACAGCTGGTCCCGGCATCTTGTATTCCGCCAGAGGCTTTTGATAAAGGTCGTATTTGAGGCCAGCATCATTGAGTGATACATATCCCGGGATGCTGACACTATTGACGCTTGGGATTTTGAGGGCTACATCGGGACCTTGTTCGACAGATAACTGCGCGCAGCCTGTGTAGAACTGTGGATCTCCCTTCACAGCGTTTTGAAGAGCGAGGATTTCTGGACGAACGAGATAATTTCCAGATGGCAAACCAGGTGGCAGTCTTACCGAAAGAAGACCGTTATTTTCGACGAGGGTGTCAACACACCACTTCATTGTCTTGTTGTTGTATCCGTCTTCCCAGATTTTAAACCAGCCTGGACCGGGAGCTGCGTTGTCTGCGGTCATATTTTCGACCTTTTTCAGATACACTGCGCAAGGGCCTTTGTGACGAACATCAATGGAGCCTCCTCCCCTCTTTTCAGAATGCTCACGGAACTCAAAGGTCAGCGTTGCCCGATGTGGCGTAGGACACGTGAATGCGACCGGTTTGTTACCATCTCGACCTGGTTTGCAAAATAAGAATGTAGTCCCAAGACGCGAGAAATAGCAGAGAACGACATGTAAGCTTACCACAAGCCATGACATCGCCCGTTATGGGGACTGTTGGACCGTTGGCAGTAGAAGGGTCACGCGGCATTCGCACGCAAGTTCCATCTCCTTGGTCTTTGCCATTGATGAATAGATTGGTAAAGAGTGTGTGGCAGTTGACTGCACACGCGAAAAAAAGGACAGTGAATTTCATTGTGGCACGCCAGCTGCCAATAAACGACTCACTACGTACGATAAGAAACAACGAAGGAAATGAGTAACTAGAGAATAAATTTATAAAATGTCAATCCCAAGGAGCAAAATGAAGGGCGGGAAGGAAGGTTATATGGCCCTCTCAAGCAAGCGCTGCATGAACTAGACATGACGAGCACCTTTTCTCTGTACATTGAACAAGCATGTTACAATACGAAATCGTGCATCCAAAGGGGCGAGAAACAATACGTTACAGATTCACCGGTCAAACAGGGCCAGTGGTCTAGCAGCCAACGAATAAGCGCTTGCTGAGACGCACGCGCGGGCGGGCATGCCACTCTGATTGAGCAGGGGTCACGCATTGAACAGCACTGAAGCATACAAAGAGGCTTAATCGAACGGCGGCCACGGCCCGGTGCGACGCGCCACTTGTAGCATAGTATGCGGTGTAGCTTTGGTGAACGGTTCAAGGACCAATTGAGTGTTCTATCCTCATGGGTCTCAGAACACTCGTAGGCGGAACTCAGCCTGCTCCTTGTGTGGGAAGGTGAGCCAGTCATGTGCCTGATCGCGAGACATGAACAGCTCGTCTGATACGTGTGTACTCCCATCTCTAAAATTATCACAAATATTCAAGCCGTTGCTTCACGAATTAAACGCCAATAGTAGGTCATGAGTGGAGATTGAACGTAAGTCTGCAAGAAAGCCCCCAACAAGAGCATTTACCTCGTACAAACAAGCCTCACACTTTCCCGAGCCCACCTTCCCATCACGACCCTCTTCCTATGTTTACAATATGGTACATTTAATCATATCCGGCGCGTATTTTTACTCGTTGATCTTGGCGAGAATCCTACACACACAACGTCAGTCCTTCGCTTCTCGTCATAGTCGTACCAAGGTACATGGCAACTTACTCGCTGTCCCGGAACAGCTGATAATCCTCCTCACCAGCCTTAACAGGCGAGCCACCAAACTAGAGAGTTCCATTCGTCAGTATTTTATTCCCCCAACTCAACCATATGGTTTCAAAGCTTTTTTTTTTTTTTTAAAAAAAAAAACATACCGAGGGAATCAACACGCGGTCACCGACCGCAACACCCATAGGCAATCGGTTTCCCTTCTTGTCCAGCGCGCCAGGTCCCACAGCCAAAACCTTTCCCTCGTTCAGTTTCTCGACGCTCGATTCGGGCAGGAAGATACCGCCGGCGGTCTTGGTCTCGGCCTTGATGCGCTGGACGAGCACGCGGTCCAGCAGGGGGGCAAGAGAGCGGATGGATCGAATTGAAGTGGCCTATTTGCATGCACAGAAAAAATGATTATCAAAAGTCAGCTACATGCTCATAGTGGGTTCTCTCTCATGAAAAGCGCGGAAGAGTGCTGGCCAAAGAATAATGCGCCGAGGATGAGCTGTTCGAGGGCGGCACAATGAAGCGTCTTAGGTGACTAGGCTGGCTGGGCTGCTTGCTGTGTGGTTCCTGTACAGCCTCAAATTCAGTACGTACCATTGTGATTAGGATGAATTAGTAAAGTAAAATTGAGCCGAGGCCGTAGCAGAGAATGACAAATTGAAGATGACGAAAAGGGGCACGAGATGATGGAAGTTACGAAAGTCTGGTGGAGCTTAGTTCTAAGAGCTTCGAGCAAGCCAGCAATTTTTTTTTCTCTCTACTCCGTAAGCAGGCAATCAATACCCGGCTCCTGATTTCCCCGGTTCCGAAGGCCCCGCATGCGCCTGCATTTTGCAGTGGGTTCCCTTATTAGCTCAAGTTTGTTGGGTAACGAATAAAGGTCCTTACGTTTATTTCCCATAAAGAAAAAAACTGGATATTCTTCACCTCTATTGTTACTAATGTAGAGTTGGACATATACATGCCCTGAGGCATACCTGTAAAAACATACACTACAATATCTGTGCCGCTATCAATCGGCCCCATCGCGACGCTCGTCCTTTATAGACAGTATGCAAAATTTAATATCAATCCATCTCGTCAAAGATCTACCTCCCAACCAAAGTCCCAACAAAAAAAAAAATTAGACAAATCAATAAACACAATACAAAAAAATGAAAAAACTCACCTCTGCTAAATAAATCAAACATTCTCTCCATTTTATTTTGATCACGTCTTGGACGTTTGCTGCTGAGAGGCTGGAGGTTCAAGCACATGGGTGTGGTCTTCCGCTGGGATGACCTCGCCGTATTCTAGTTGCTGGCAGATCACTGTATCTGCCACCCAAACTTCGCTCAATATTTCGTCCATTTTAGCGCGAGTCTTTGGATTGAGGTCGAGCATGCGATGAACAATGTGGCGACTCTCTCGTGGCAGCAATCGAAGAATTCTCCATGGGCCGCGTATAATTTCCTTGCGCTCTCCAGTGCCACTTTGGCTTTGAGATGGCTGTGAATCTGCTGCAGACACGGCGTCTGAACCTTCCTTTCCATCCTGAACATCGTGGCCATGGTGATGTGAGTGATGCGAGTGGTTGTGGTGATGACCTTTTACCTTTACCTCTTCGTCAGGGAGGAACTCTCGCGCAACAGTAGTTGACAGATTGCTAGTCGATTTGGAGTGGCCAATCAGATTCTTCGGGTCGTGTCCAGGCGTGGGATCAGAAGCAAAGAGCTTGTAAGAGTTGTCGGTCATTCTCGGTATCTTCCATGGAAAGCGTCGAAGAGTCATGCAGCAAAAGATAATGGCCAACGACCAGATATCCACTGCGGCCGCATCGTATTCCTTGGAATCATACACCTCTGGAGCTAAAT
This sequence comes from Conoideocrella luteorostrata, assembly GCA_032433595.1. NCBI lineage: Eukaryota > Fungi > Ascomycota > Sordariomycetes > Hypocreales > Clavicipitaceae > Conoideocrella > Conoideocrella luteorostrata. The sequence goes on from JASWJB010000364.1 coordinate 36,776, forward strand.
AAGGATCAGAACCAACGATGCCTAATACTGCAGTTAGTAATTTGTTGCCGAGTTACCACGGTGGAGTGGAAATAGACTCACCTTTAGCAGAAACCGTGCCGTTCTCAAAGGGATATTTAAAAACGTGGGCACTGCCAAAGTCGATGATTTTCATGATGCCCTTGTCACTGACGACGACGTTGTCAAGCTTCAGGTCTCGATGAGCCAGTCCAACGCTGTGCAAATACGTTACGCCATTCAAAATCTGCAAGAAGCAGCATCGAATCTCCTCTCGACTCATCCGACCAGTCATGACAATGGCGAACAGATCAAACGGCGCATACTCCATGACTTCAAACCAACGGCCCTTTTCTTGAAGTATGTCCAAAGTTTCAATGATATTGCCGTGGTGGAGTGTTGAACCGACACAAAACTCGGCGGTGACCTTTTTATTGTATTCCTTTTCCGTCTCATAACTATGCCTGGCTCTGAACTCCTTGACAGCAAATACAGTGTTGTCCTCCTTGCGTCGCATTAATCGGACTGATCCGCCAGCACCGGCACCAAGTACCTTACCAAGTTTGCCGTACTTGGAAGTCAAGCCATGGTCGTCGCCAAACGGAAGCTGAGTAGTGGATCGCGATGCTGGTGGAGTTCTAGTTCCAGGTGCAGGTGAAGATTCTCTCTTTTTGTGGTGTTGACTGTGATGCTGATTATGACCAGACATTCTGAAAAAGCGCTTCAAGTCAACCATTGAGCCCTGAGGCGCGTGAACAGCACCGCCGTCACCAGCCAAATGTTCGTCACTTTTTCCAAATAAGCCTGAGCCCCGTTTTTCATTCAGATTGGTCTTGGAGCTACTAGGTGATCCATGTTTCTTCTTTCGAGAAAATACAAAGCGAGGATCAATCGAATGTCTCGTAGGGTGCTGTTGCTGCGGCGGTCTCTTTCCTTTGGCGTAGGGATCGTTGGCATCGCCGCCGGGTGTCATTGGTTTTGAGTAGTAATTGGACGCCGAGCCTCGCGACGGACTCGACTCTCTGGAGACGGGAACTGAGCCACCACCGGCACCAAACAGGCCTCTTCTGTGACTTTTATGGTCTTCAGCTGATGATGATCGTCTCATGACATGGTCGGAAGAGGCCGGTCGATGAGTAAGAGGACGTCTCTCTTCACGGACAGGGGACTTGTCATGTGAAGATGAAGCTTGGGGTGTGATGATATGAGGATCGCCAGAGCCATGAAGTTTTTCGTCGGCTCCTCTCGAAAGTTTCTTTTCAGCCAGAGCTGACGGGCCCGAGCCAGCGGGTGTGAGAGGTGGTGAAGCTAGCGCCGAGAGCCTTGGGCTGCCATGTGGTGACTGGAGGCCAGAGGAGCTGGGTGTTGGGAGTCTAGTAGAATCTCCGGAATGATCTTCCCGGGATGGGACCTTGATTGGCGTGTTTGTTAGGTTCGTGTAACCTGAGCACGCAGTTGGCTGGAAAACATCATGACAAACTTACTCTGGACGGCGGGAGGGAGAAAGCCTCGAATTGGAACGTGTTCATGCGCCTCTCTTGAAGATGACGACCATGGAGAGACTTTGTAAAAGCTTTGAGCTGGTCCGCGGCAACCTCTGAAAAACTGTAGTCATCGTTCTGTCTCTTGGAGGCAGCAGTCGCCGTTGGGGAAATTTCTTCTGTAGTAGAGGCGAATCGAACTGCGGGAGCATCGTCTGGCTGTTTCGAGTCGGCGGCGGCACCGTTCGCCTGATTCGGCGAGGGCTTCGGGGCTGTCGATTCCATCACGTCTTGTCAGTTAATCGTCATGCCGGCGATGGCGAATTCAGAACATGACTGGAAATGTGGTTCACAATGCCGTCAAAATAAATGAGCCACTTGAGTGCCAATCGCACAGCTGCAGGCGGCATTCGAGCAGCGCGGGCAAGAGCAAGCACACATGCACAAATGCTGGATCGACAGACGACTACATGCAGCCAGAATGGAGGGGTACTGAATCCGGAACGGTCGGGGAACAGGGTGAACGTACCGGCAGCGTCTTGATGCTGGAGATGCTCCTCCGTGGGAGTTGAGGATGCCATAATTATTGTGCGCAACGTCCGGAAGAATTGAAGGTAAAAATGATGCAAGATTTGCCTGGTCGTCGCACGGCTTTTCCTGGACGTTGAGGAGGCAAGAAGAAGAGTGCAGAGCAAAAGTAATGGCCGGCAACTTCGATGTTACCGAGTTTTGGACTCTGGCTTTGGCGACTGCGCCGGCGGCGATGCCTCAGCTAGCGCGGTGGAAAGCAGTCCGATGGTGGGGCAGGACAAGGCGCCGCGGACGCGCCCAGAATGATTTCGGTGCAGGCCCCTCCTCACCAGCAACAGTTGGCGACAATTGGCACCAATTGGCAGAACACTTGCGCAGTGACAGATATACATTAACAGAATAACAGACTAACAGACTGGGTGGCCAGAGCGAGCGATGCAGGGAAGATCCGGGAGAAGGGGGGAAGTAAGTAGAGACGCGGCAAAATGCTCTATTTGGTCTAGTATTAACTGACTACGTACGGAGTACTGTATTGTATTGCTGTACTCCGTACGGAGTATTGTTGCTTGATTCTTCAGTATGAGAGTGTCATTTGCAGCAACTTACATGTGCTTGTAGTTGTACTTGGGGCTTGTGCTTATCCAGCACCAATCCTTAAGTACTCCGTTGTCCCTGGCCGCGTCCCATCGCTGTTGTTCCAGCAATAGGATGAACGAGTCCTATCATGTTTGGG